>CAJPEV010001851.1:0-21090 GCA_905338385.1 Darwinula stevensoni | reverse complement strand
GGGGGGGGGGGTTGAGGCCAGGTTGACACCCCAACCCTACGCCTAGCTCCACTACCCGGAATTTACCTTTTCAAAGAAATCATGGTCTGGTATCTTGGGTGTGTGGACGGACCTCAGACTTTCCTCGAAAGGGCATAGCTAAAATTGGAATTTCCAAGGAAGGTTGAAATATGCCTGTCAGAGTCACTGACCGAGAAGCCCAAGGGGGGTTCTAACCCCCTAAACCCCCCCTCCCCTCCCCCCTTCCCTACGCCACTGTTGTGCTATGCCGATGATCTAGTCCCGTCGGCCGACTGAAGTTAAGCCCTACAAGCAGTAATCGCTTCGGCAGAAGCGATGAAAGGCGCGAGGCCGTACTCGGATGCACTCGCGATTTTGCCCCACGAAATCTCCTCGGGGCCCGATCACCAATGAATGCGGATCCGAGTCCATCAGGTTTCAGGGAGGGACACTTCTAATTTTTCCCCCCCCCCCCCCTCTTGGCTTTACCCCCCGATGCGAGAGGGTGTAGCGAATGCTTGCTTGCCCTTGGGGCATTCGAGTTGCATACACTACGAGAGAGAGAGAGAGAGAAAAAAAAATGATGGGAGGCTCTGGTCGGCTGTGCATGTGCATGTTCCTCCATCCTCGTCTTCGAATCCATCGTTCCTTCACCTCTCGCGTCCCGAAGGACAAGGTCGAGGTCATTCCCAGGCCTAAAGGATGGCCTCTTCTCGGCACTCTTCCCGAATTCCTCAGCAGTGGCTCTGTGTCGCGAATCCACGAATACGTGGACCGAAGGCATCGTGAGTTGGGCCCCATCTTTCGCGATAGATTGGGGTCGGTGGAGGCGATATTCGTCGCGGATCCGGGGATCGTGAAGGAAATCTTCCGTCATGAGGGGCCCTGGCCTCGCCATCTCATCCCGGAACCTTGGATCATTTATAATCGCAAGTTCGGCTGCCGGAGAGGACTCTTCTTCATGTGAGCATTCCGGTTTTTTAACCTATGATATGAGAATTCCTTTTCGAAAAAAGAAACTACTCTCTCCTTGAGTCGGCTGAGGCTCGTATATATTATTCACCTTTGCTCCCATTTCGTGAATCCGATGGTAGCAAATCGCATGTCACAAGTATCTCACAAAAGATTACTTTAACAAGCTTCCCTTCGAAACATAATTTTCCATAGTTTTGGAAGGGAGGAACGGGTGTAACGGGAGCAACGAGATATTATTTCGAAAGAAAGGAATAAACCAAGGTTACCCTGGTAACCCCTAGTATGCCCCAAGAATAAGGTCAGTGCCAAGAAAATTGCAATAATGAATAAGCAAAATAACATTAAATCATAATACAGTTTTAAGGATATAATGAAGTAAAATAGTACATTCGTAGCTTAGGATGAGAATTAGGGGGGGGGGGGAGCAATTATTCTTTATTTCTCAAATTAGTATCATAATGCCTATATTTGTCCAAACACAATATATGGATCTACCGGAAAGGGGAATTAAAAAAAAGACTAAGGTCCGAATGCTGAAACCTCTTTTACTTAATTGTCCTTTAAGAATACATGGTGTGGATTGCATAAAACTGACTTTAGCGTAAAGAAGCTTAAACTTCCTTCAAAGGAGATTTAAAGCTTTATTACGCTAAAGTCAGTTTTATGCTATCCACCCATGACTTTTATGGAAAAAAAAAGAGCTCATTAGCGTAAGGTAGCCTTACTTTAAGGTAATTTTTTCCATCGCTATTCCTTCCCAGAAATCAAATTAACTATATGAAAGAGGATTGGGCAAATATCGCGTTTACTGAAATAATTTGCATAATTTATGCTAATGATGTCCAATATGGCCCCCAGAGCGGAAAAAAAATTAATTTTTTTCAAACAGTATTCCTCACAGATGATTCACATATATTTGATGGAATTGACAAGTGTTGTATTGGGATTGTGGGAAAATTCTGTCGCTTTTGTTTATGTACAATTGGACTCATCTCCCAAACACGAATACGGCTAGTGATGACATCTTTTCATACTCTAATCCACAAAGATAAAAAAAATCGATGATTCAGCACTAGCTGTATTCGTATTTGAGAGATAAGTACAATTATACATAAGCAAAAACGACAGAACTTTCCCAAAAACCCAATAGTTCGAATCCTTACAAATGTCCTGAGGGAAACAGTTATTCAAGAAATAGGTGACTTTTTCAAAAATGAATATTTTAGCGATTTTCAGCTATTTTTGTGACCTAATTACATATTCAACGGTACGCAAAAGTGCTAAAGGATTGGGTAAACGAAAAAAGCTACAATCATTCCTTGGAGGAACATTCAAGGTAGCTCTCAGCCGAAAATGAAGGATATAGGTTTATTACAGTCAACCCTCAACATAGCGTCAAGCAGCATACCGTACCAGCTACAATGATCATACCATGTACTACCGTGGTGGGAAAAAAATGAGTGGATTATTTTTGCTAATTCTATTTTAAATTTGAGTTATAATTCGGAAATTTTTCGCTTTAAGCCGCGCTTTTCGTTATAGCGCCAAAATCGGCGAAGACTAACAGTGGCGGTATGTCGAGAGTTGACTGTACACGAAAAGTTATCCTCTTCAGAGCAGCATCTGTCACCTGAAAAAAGCTGTATCGAGAAAATTGCGACCAACGTGGTTGCCAGGGACAACAGGTTAAGGACATTGATAACAAATTAAGCTAATTAACCATTATTTTTATAATTACAGCTTTTTATGGCAATATTATGAATCCGCACGAGTTGAAATATGATCATGACCAATTTTCTTGGAAATATTTTTTTTCTTTCAAAAATGACGATTCAAAAGTAGGTCTGCTACCTTAAAACCCCCTTTTTCTCCCTTAAATAAGATTTGAGCAATCGGACCTTAGCCTCCCGGGGGGAATTAAACAGGGTCATAGGGAATAGGGAATGTGTGGGACGGGAGCCAAGAAGGACCAGACAGCCCCGGGACTTGGGATCTGTGGAGGTGAACGCCTTCTCTTTCCTTGTCTCCATCGTTCAGCTGTTTTTTTTTTTTTAAAGGTATATTTAAATTAAATGCCATCCGCAAATTAAGAAACTCTAGAACCAACATTGACACGAGACGTAAATCAATCAGTAAAGTAAATGCAGAGTTGAATCAAGTTTAGTTTTCTTATGTTCATTCCAATCGGCCGCGAGAGAAATGGAGATCTGAGGTTACCAGTATGTCTGAGAAAATGGCCTAATATCATCAAATATTACTTAAATATTACCATAAACATTATGTATTACCTTATATGACCTAATGACATAGGGTCATTTTCTTCCACTGGTACCAGGAATTCGCACATGAATTGATGTGCAAGGAAGAAGAAAATGACTTGCATGTAAACCCGCCGTCCACTTTTGTCTTATGCCCTCATTATTATAGAAGCCCTGTGATAAGGATCTGAGATTCCATGGCTTTAATAGGGATGGGGCCGAATGGCAGGAGGAGAGACAACGATTTGGCCGGTTTCTCCTATCTCAGGCTCGAATCGAAGCCCATCATCCACACTTCCAAGTTCTGTCCGACGACTTGGTCCTCGGGAAATGGACTCAGCCCATCGAAAACCTCGAGGAAGACCTCTATAAATGGTCCTTGCAAGGTACGACAGCCACGCATCGAGAATCACATCTCGCACCTGTCAGTTCGATTCTGTTCATTCTGATGTTGCATTGAGCTTCCTTCGCGCTAGATATCTCACCTTCTTTCTCGTTACAGAAGTGTTCTGATATTTCACTGCTATTTTGAGGCATGTTATCACCAACTGCTCGAAATTAATATTTTTTTGTTTAGAATTTCGGCAACCAACTCAATACCCACCCACATTGCTTTTACCCTCCTTGAGCTGCATAAAGTACTGCACTAAACGATCGAAACAAACCCTATTATTGACCTCTACCCGAAAATAGGGTGACTAAATACACACTTATGTATTCAACGTTTTGGGCTATCATCTTTTTATTTACGTCAGAATCAAATGAATAAAATTCCTATCGATCCACAGATAGTTGCACTAATGCTTTTAAAAAAATCTGAATAGAGGTTAATTATTTTAAGATCTATTTTATACTTTCAAAGTTTGCGGGTTTTGCTTTTTTGCGAGAGAAAAACAACTTGTATGTATGTATTTCAGAAACCTAATGCATAATTATGAAAAATTAAGCACTAATTTCATCTCATTGACCCCTCGCACAGGGGATGACTTGATACGAGGTACACCTACAGCGGCACGTTGCGCAGTGTGGGGAAGATGTTAAGGCCACAGGGAGTGAGACCACAGCGAGGTAAAGGAAGAACTTTAACTCCTGGGGCCCGTTCCTCGCCTCTGCTAAACTTAAATCTAAATCTTTGGCTAAATCTTAGTCTAAAGGGTCAGGGCGAAGAATATACTTTTTGCTTTTAGACTGCTTTTAGATTTAGATTTAAGTTTAGCAGAGGCGAGGAACAGGCCCCTGGTTCTCTCCGGGTTAGCGCTTCCAGCGCGCGCGACAGACAGTGCTGATACTGTCTCTGTTCGCGCTGTTGTGTTCTATTACGATGCCCCACATTAATCAGTTGTATCTTATGCACGGATGGTAGGCTAGGAGAGGCTGTCAAGGCTGCATGTCGATACGGCAAGATAGCCAGTTCTACGAGACCTCCAGAACGCAGTCGGGGAACAATTTTCTTGTTTAATCGAGGAAGATAAGAAATCCTCTACGAAGAAAGTCCTATTAAATCACTGAGATGGGAGACAATAACCTCAAAAGCCTTCACATTGTAGCTTAACGAAATATATCTTACATTAAGTCGGCATACAAAGCTTGAAATGAACCTAAATACAAAAAGTACAGGTGTATCAAGCCACCCCCTTTTATCGGATGACTTGATACACCCAAATAATTAATTATTGAGCCAATAATTTGGCGTGAAAATGTTGAAAATGAAGGGTAGACCTATATACAGATGCACAAAATAATTTTTTATGATCCACATCCATTACTATGATTGCTATGTGACGTTGAAGTTCAAAAGTGCATCAAGTCATCCCGTCTCACGATATCTTTCGTAGTTCTCCGTTGAGCTATTTGATATAGAAAAAAGTAACTAATTTTTCCTCAAAGTACTACGTATTGGGACGATCGGAAAGTTCTGGCCGTTTCGAGAATTTTCCAGAAAAAAAATGTATGGAACTTCCTCGAACCTTCTACAGTAGCAGTATATAAAGGGTGTGTGGGCGTGATTACTCAGCAGTTGCTTAGTCGTTCAAAGCCTATAACCATGACTTCCAAAATCGACTTTAACAAGACCGCCCAACGTCAGTGCCTTCTTTACGACTTTCTATCTGGCATCACAGATAACAGCTGAATCAAGTCGCCGCATCTGCGCCGCGTTTGGCCAAGGTGCAGTTTATGAAAGGATGGCGCGACGATGGTTCGATCGTTTCCGGTCTGGAAATTACAGCCTCGAGGATGAACCCAGGTCAGGCCGCCCATCTGAAATCGACGACGAGCAGTTGCAGCACACAGTGGAAGCCGATCCGAGGGCAAAATACCTGCGACTTAGCGACAGCACTTGGCTGCGCCCAGTCCACGATCGTGACGCACCTGGCTGCAATCGGCAAGAAGAGCAAGTTGGGTCAGTGGGTACCCCACGATCTGACCGACCGCGACCGCGAACGCCGTGCTGAGGCGTGCACTTCGCTGCTGTCGTACGAGCGCACAAACGACTGGCTGGATTCCGTAGTCACCGGAGACGAAAAGTGGATGCTGTATGTCAACTATCGACGCAGGCGCCAGTGGGTCGATGCCGATGCCCAGCCAGAGCCGGAGCCGAAAGGTGACCTGCACTCCCGAAAAGTCATGTTGCGCATTTGGTGGGATGTGCAAGGCGTGATCGACTTCGAGCTGCTCCCACCCGATACCAGCATCACCGCCGCCTACTACTGCGATAGGCTGCAGAAGCTCGCCGACAAACTCCGCACGGTGAGGCCAGGGCGCCGTCGTGTTCGATTCCTGCATGACAACGCAAGGCCGCACGTCGCGAAGATCACACGGCAGAAACTGCTGGATCTTGGCTGGGAGGTTCTGCCTCACCTTCCGTAGAGCCCAGATCTGGCGTCAACCGACTACCATCTCTTCCGCGCTCTGGACAACCATCTTCGCCAGAAAGGTTCAACGATGTCGCCGAGGTCGAAAACTGCTGACTTATTTTTTCGATCACAGCCAGCTCAGTTCTACAGGGATGGAATCAGGAGTCTGCCTGATCGTTGGCAGAAGGTGATTGACTGTGATGGCGATTACTTCGTTGAATGAACTTTTTTGCTTTAAAAAAAAAAACTCGGTTGTATTGAATGTTCTCGAAACGGCCAGAACTTTCCGATCGACCCAATGAATTAAATAAATACTCAATAAAGACTGGTATTTACTTGTGTTCGGAAAAGTGTTCAGTTATACCTGTAGCTATGATCGAAGTGATAGAACAATACCAACATGAAATGCAGTGGTGGGGAGCTACATGTTCGGAGAAGACTTCCGGTTTCCCGAAGGGGATTTGGAGGTACTCATGCGGAATGTGAGGGAACTGTTCCACCAGTCGGCCGCCATGACACTCTTCCCTCCGAAAGTGGCTGCTGCCCTCCACCTTCCCGTCTGGACCTCTTTCGTCTCCGCCTTCCACTCTGCCCTCGCCATCGGTCTGGCCTAATCCATCAACAAACTAATACTTTATGTAATATATCAAAATATCAAGTTATAACATTACATTAATGAACTTATAGTTACGTTAAATAACACTATAAGAAAATTAATTGATTATAAGGTTATAGATAATGTAACTCAACGCATTGTTGCATCTATATCATAATTTGCTTTCCATGTCTTGGAGGCTGACGAGAGATTTATTCTTCATTGGTGTTTGATGTCCATTCAAAAGTTAAATTTGTTTAAGACCGCGGAAAATCAACAGAAAATCCAATGCAACATGAGCAATACTGCATTAAAATATGTTGAATAGCCAGCTGGAATATATAGTGTCCCCATGACGACATCCATTCCAACCTCAAAGTCGGGGAAAAGCGTTTCGCCAGGTTGGGAATGTCAGGACACTTGATGCAAAAATGAGTATCACTATACACATTCATGGACATGTGGATATTCTCCAAGGATTTGGGAGGAATCCCCTCTCTAAATAAAAGCGTTGCCCTCCAATACAGCAACTTTCTTTTACTTTGCAAGACAGAACTACTTGTGTCCTTCCCTACGTCTATGGGAAATGTTTATTAGCCATCAAAAAACTAGTCTTGAAGCAAGTTTCAGTCTTAAGTTTCAACATACACCTCTCATTTAATTGCAAAGCTGAGCAGAAGTAAAACCCCAGGAATCGCATATATTTAATACTTTACCCTTCCCCCCACCCCCCCACCCCCCCCCTCAAAAAAAAAATTGCAGCAGAGATTTATTGGCGAGTCATTCCATATGAAACTGCTAAATGAAAAATTAACAACCAACCAACTTCGATTTTGACGAAATTTAGCATACAGAGTTCTATTACTCCAAAATCCGAAAAGGTCAAATTTCAACCTCATTGGGTTAGTAAGTCGAAGGGCTACAGGATGGTCAAAATTAAGGGTCACCTGCTAACCTCTGATTTTATATCATTGTAATTCAAGAACTAATCATTCTAGAGCCTTGAGTAAATTCACTGGAAATTACGCGAGGAATCCAAAATTGCCATAATGACATCACTTGAGCCTAAAACACCCAATGTTATTTATCGACAAAAAATTTCCAGGAAAAGGTCAATGTCTCAGCAACTGCTATGAAAAATTATAAAGAAGTAATATTGCTTTTATACCTTGGATATATTTTTGAAACAGTAGATCCCTACCACCTACGAAGCATTCCAGCTCAAGTGAGCAAATGGTGGTAGCGCGTGCGGCAGGGATTTACTGGAGAAAATTAAGGCTTAATGATCTCCCTGAGTTATAAAAATAATCAAATTTCAGCGGTCTTGCACAAATGGTTATCGTGATATTCAGCCCCAAACTTAGCCCTTCGAGGGAAGAGTGATCCCACGGGTCAAACGGCTATCTTTGGCCTTAGTTGAGCTAGTAAAGTGTTCTTGGGCTGAAACGAAAGCCGAGACATATGAATCATATTTCATAGGTGCATTTTTCTGTAACTTTATTACAAACTAGCAGGAAAGCCCACGAATATCGTGGCCAATCTAGATAGCTAACTCCTTTGAATCGAAAATCCAGCTCAAGACATGAAATAGGATGATCAGAAGGGTACAAAAGTATAAAGGGTCTGGATTCTACGCTTATTCTTCTTTGAGTATTTTTCAGGGAGTTTCAGTTCACCTGTTGTGTTTCGACTCATCGTGCTATACTGAATTCTGGGACATTCTGCACGTTTTAGAGCATTTTTAGGCATTTACAGGCATTTCTAGTTATTTTGGACACAATTGGAAAACTTTAATCAACTTTGTAATCAATTAACTTTTTGATGATTTGGCATTTTTCGGCAAACCATCACTTCTTGTAGAGTCGATTGACACCTGGCTGACCTCTGTCACGTACAGTTCTCTGGGAATAAGTTTGACACGTGCCTACAGTATATGTAGATAAGCTATGGATTCTTTAAATTTTACACACACAAAAAAAACAAATTTGTACATTTAAATTTCGAACAGTGGGAATTATGGTAGCAGAATGAGCTTTGGCAACATTATACTAGCCAATAGCATTGAAAATAACTAAATTGAAACTACCCTACTTTAAAACAAAGGCTAATTTGAATTATACTTCTATCTCCCGGTGACTTGAATCTGTAATGCTCCGAAACTTCCGAATACATTCACATAGCGAGGTCGTTGCCGCTGGCGCGTCTCTTCTTGACAAGCGTTTATCTACATGCAATAGCAAATGCTGTACTTGGCAAAATGATTTGACTGTCAACTTCAGGACGTAATAACACAAACATTTCGGTCTAACGTGAGCCAAGTCTGTAACAGAAAGAGAATGAAAGGAGTTACGATAATAGATGAAATTTCACAATTCAAGTGGCTGATGGTCGAAAAAAAAAACGGGAATAGGCACCTAAAGCTGTTCAAAGGTCTCTCTCTAATGTATTACTTGGAATTTTTTTAAACTAAAAATACACATGGCTTCATCAATATATAGCTAATTCCGCATTTAATGCATCCCCATTGCATTAAGTGCGGAACTACTGATGTGGTTCCACAATTATTGTGGATTTATTATCAGAAAACTAAGAAATAAATATATTTCCTGAAAAAAAAAGCTGCATTATTGGATAGTGCTCTGTTCAAATATCCACCCTTAACCTTCTTCCGAAAGGGTTTAATGCGAGTCTCTCGTTCACAGTGGAGCAGATGGTCAAGGAGAGGCTGGAGGGATTTCAGAAAAAAGAACTGGGAATGAAGGAAGACTTGTTGACGAAGGTCCTCGTGGATCTGTTCCTAGCAGCCGCGGACACTACGTCCTATACCCTCACCTGGTGCCTTCATCTCCTCGCCACCCACCCAAGGATTCAAGAGGAGATTCGTAACACACCCCATTTAGTAGGGGGAGTGGTGAATGAATCCATGCGGCTCTTCCCCGTCGCTCCGTTCCTCACTCGATATCTACCTCGAGATTCTATCATCTCGCAATACCGCATCCCCAAAGACGTAGGCGAAATCTCTCCTAAGAGAAGCTAAAAACAGTCCAGTTCATATACTGTTCATCGTCATGGAATACTTTTTCAATAAGAGGCTGCAAAAACCTGATTTACTACAAGATGGAAAATCCTTTGAATGACTAGCGTGTGGACATCTCAGTTACTGGGCGCCGAGGTCAATAGATAAAATCTGTTTCTTATGGTTGCAGTTCTTTATATGTACAACCAGATATGCAATAGATAAGCAAACCTGAAGCCCATCACCAAGTTTACTGTTACCACAGAGAAAATTAAGATTTTTCCTTCGTTTAGGTCACAAATTGCAACAAAAAAAATTGGTCTCTAAGCGTGCTCACAGAACAGCCCTATTATTTCCTTAATACTGTAATGTCCTATCCAATCTGGAAAAAGAAACAAGTGTAAACTACACACGATTTGAAAAACCCAGATTTCCAACAAACACATAATCGCTTGTTTTGCATAGCGAATGTCATGTCTGTCAGTTCTCCACTCCGGAGCTGAATGAGTCTTTTCTTCTTGGCACCCGACGCTACTGATGTCATTTGCTCTTGTGGCATGACACTCACAGACGATTATGATTAATTTTGGATAGCATCGTTCGTTCCACAGGTACTCCTCTTGTTGTCCCTGTACACGATGGGGAGAGACGAGAAGCATTTCAAACACGGGGGAGAATTCAAACCCGAAAGATGGAAGGAGGTTGGGGTTGAGTCTCGTTTTGCCTTCCTCCCTTTCGGAGCTGGGAGAAGGTCATGCGTCGGCAAGAAAATTGCACTAATCAACATGCACCTTCTTCTCTCCACAGTAAGTCTCTTAATCCTTTCAATGGCAGATAGAAATTTAAATCTCCAACCTTCTCCTGGAGGCGTCACTGGAGAAGACATTGGCTTCTCTTAGGCACCGAGAGACGCCAATTCCAGTGAAAGAGTTATGTTCACAGAAAAAGAAACGATGACCCTGAAGGCCGGAGAGACCCACCTACTCCGCTCTTGCGCAAAATACAGTTCATGTTCTATTGAATAAAATTGTCAAAATAATTCACATATAATCCAATCGAAGCCATCCGATAAAAACCCGAATTACTCTTTCAGATGAAGACATCGACGAATACAACAGATGAGCCTTCTTTAACTAATTGGTACCAGCTACTTTCCTGAAGTTCTGTTCATTTACAATCTGAATATTTGTTTAAATGAACCATTGAAATGTAATTGACAGACAGCTGTCTCTTAAATGCTTTCTTGACTTCACATTTTCCTATGGTCTTTTTCGAATTTTGGAAGACTGCAGCTGCAACAGCAGCTGTGAGGCTTAAAATCCTATATTATGTATTGCAGGTGCTGAGGCATTACAACCTGGAAGCATTGAATGAGAGTGAAGTGAAGTACGAAATGCGCCTCATCGGAGTTCCATCAGAGTCTATCAAAATCCGCCTTTCTCCCCTTCCACGTCAATCATGACTCATATTGGATGTCGAAGTTTCACATTCTGTATACTGTGAGGGCACGAAACTGAAATTTTCAGAAAATATATCCGATTAAGATCCTCGGTTTCCTGAATTGGTCGGACGGAGTTAAGAAGTCGTCATTTCCCAATTTAAAAAATCTCTGGAAGGTTCATTCCTTCGGCATAAGTCAATTACAATGAATGTGCTAAAGGCAGTTTTCACACAAGATCGATTGGGATAAGCTTCCGTCTAACGTTGAAATCTGAAACAACTTTGATGGGAGAAACCTTCGCAATTTCAATCTGAATCTGAAAAAGAACCTTAAATTCTTTTTCAAATTCAGTTCATGTTCATTCAAAGTCCTTGGCGGTACCGAAGTTAGAAGAAATGAAAATACGAAGCAAAGACAGGGCTTATTTTTTCATTTCTGGACACTTTTTTCGCCATCCTAAACCTGTTTGTCAGACGTTCATTCACTTTATTGCGACCAGTGACAGCCGACCACCTATGTATGGATTTGAAGCCCACAATAACATCCCGGAGATATCGTAATAATTTGCATTTAGGCTGAGATAAGTAAGAATATTATCTACTATAACATAGTAGATAATATTCTTAAGGAAATTCTCTTTGAATAAATCTACAACTTCAGAATGTACCGTGCACTGAAAAAATGCTAATCTTGATGGGGGTGCCGGAGGAAGGAAATTCTGCAGATTCATGTGGCTTTTTCCATTAGCCGGTTCATATCTTAAATTGAGACGTCAGGCCTGGAAAAAGGTTTTGTAGCAGATTGAGTTGGTGCAGTAGGATGGTAAGGAGCTTGTAAGCTTGATGTTTAATACTGTTAGGGGATGGGAGAGGAATAGGCGATGACTTCATCACTCCGACGAGATGGAGAGACATGACCATCAGGTTGGTAGATGAGGAGGTTCACTCGCTTGGTCGTGATTGGATGACAAAAACAGCCCTCTATAGCCTTGTGTCAAGCTTCATTTCGTGTGAATATACACGTGAAAAATATGTAAGTGACAAAAGAATAGGGACATTATACACAAACTGTAACATGGCTGCTTAGGCGAATGGAAAAAGCTCCTGCCAAAAATGACCAATTTTCATAGATCAAGCTAAAATCTTCAATGGCATTTCATAATGCGCACATAAAACATTCGGTACTTAGCATAAATACTCGTCACATAGAAAAAAAGAACTCACTAACACTAAAAATGAGTTAAGCAATAATGATGAAATATCGTACAGGAACTTGTAGTGCTGTGGTCGGCAACTGGCAGCCCGCGGACCAGATCCGGTCTGCAGAAGCTCTTTCTCTGGCTCGCGAAGGCCCGGCTATCGCACATCACGGTCTGACAGTCGCCGTTCGGTTGCACGTTTGACATTTGACATTAATAAATATTAAAATGTTAATGACACACGATGAGTGCTGGCCCGCGAACTTGCAGCATTTTGTCATCCGACCCCCCGTGAAATTCAGTTGCCGACCATTGTTGTAGTGTGTCATGAAGTCGATTACAGTTTCAAGGAGGTCGTAGGATCGCACATTAAAATAGTTGACTTCATCACTCGCACCATAATGCGCACGAAATGCAGATAATATTAATGAAGATTGATCCTCGGAATTGATGAGATAGACCTTATCCGGCTCCCACGTAATCGAAGATATTGCGAAATGAGAAGGGGAAGACATCAGCGAAGATTCAAAGGACTGTAGCGAAGACATCAGTGCAGCGATGCGTCAACTGACACCCATGCTGTGGCGTGTGGTTGTGTAGCACGGGGCATCCAGGAGAAGGTCTTAGGGGCGCCATTTTGACGTCCATGGGACATCCTATATGGGTGTACTGCCAGTTCCATGGATGACGGGCAAAGGATGTCACAGGAATGAAAAAAGAAAGTTATAATTCCTTGGGTTGTCAATAAGAGAAAATGTTGCCAAAACGTAGATAGCAGCTCGAGCAGTGTGCTGAAATTAGTTGGAATAATTCTCACAGGGACTCATGATATACATTAGCAGATTCTCCCCAGAAAGTCCCTTGAAAAAAGAAGGCTAAGGCACAATCAGGCTGCAGATTATGGCCAATGCATTAGACCATAGAATCAGTGAATGCGCCTACCTAGTGAAGCTGGACCTCAAACAGCCCCATACAAAGATACTCCAATATCCTGGCATTCCGATGGGCCATCAAAATCACAGATATGATGCAAGGATAAGTTATCAGTTCTCACCAAATGTTTAAAATCAGGATAAAATGAGTTACATGTACACCATCCAACTCCACCTCCCTCCACAACAAAAGTCAAAGCAATTCATGGTATTTAATGACATGTAGGGATAAACCATCCGGATGAAGGCCTTTCTGGTTAACTGGTTTCTGGCAAGCTGCAGCCTCCCTCCAAGAACTTGAGGGAAATTTCAAGAAGCATTTACAGCATATTCTGCTGGACAAGAGCAGTTATAGTTATATAGAGCTAGAGATCCTTCAGTTTCTTTGCAATGAAGCAACATGGTTCTTTAGTGATGATTCAATTCTCCAGCAAAAGTCTTCTGATTATATGCAATGGATGGCATTGCAATTTTAGTGAGTTTTTATCATGAAACCTTAGCAAAGAGAGGATGGCACCTAAAGCAAAAAATTACCTAACCAACAATTGTTCACTCAATATTTAGTTCCATTACACAACTGTGGAATCTACTCAAATAAAACAGCAACCAAAAAGGGATGTGAAAAAAGTGGTTATGCACTGTTATTGAGAGTGTCTGAAGAGCTGATGAGATTTCTTAAGAGATCAAGTTATGTCCAAATTTCTGAAATAAGTTCCAGTGATTAATAACACTCATGCAGTTGAGTCCACCTGTTCTCTGTGGATAGATAGCTCTGGCTGTACCTCTGCTTCTTGGCATTAACGTACTTGTACTATCAAATGGGCATCATAGTTGCACTACAATACTTGCCAGCAGACACTTCAAGTGGTGCCTCAATTTCCAGCTGAACTACTTTGGTAATAATAGATCTATTTACACAGGGCAGCTTGTCTTGGCTCAGGCTTCAGTTCCTATTCCTCTTTGGATTTCCTTTCATCATATGGGTCACTCACTTCAGGAGTTAGTCATTGGATTTATATATCTGCATTACTTGATGCAACAAGAAAAAGAATTGACAATCTTAGCATAAATTAATCATTCTCTTTGGCTTTCTTGGAGACACCAGCATGTCATTGTCTGGTGGAGTTAAATTCATTTCAGATTACACTTGATGGCATACTGAGTAGATAAAAAACAAGAATGATATAGATTTCTTGACAGCATTCACAGTTGTGCAAGGACACTTGAAACTCTAAAAAAAAAAATCCAAAAGGCCTTCTGCATCAACTTCCACAACAAGAAATCCACCAGATTGCACAGAAAAATTGCTGGGGTTTCAGGGGCAAAGATATGTGAGAGTCCAGGGATCAATCTTGAAGCATTTAGCAGCATGGGAACTTGAGTACGATGGCCACTTATGGAACATATCTGTGGTGAATGATCAACTTCCTATCACAGAACTGATCACAGGTCCATTATTGGGTTGTGCACCACTAACAAAGATCCCACATCCATTAGGAGGCTCAGCTCCCCTTTGAGTGAATATGTGAGGTCCATTAGTGAGTTCTGCATTCTTAGAAGGGGATTTGAGAGGTTCATTAGGGGGTTTTGCACCCCTAGGAGGGAAGATTGGAGATCCATCAGGGAACAGTGTTCCTCTTGCAGAGATAAGCTGAGGAGGCTGTGTTTTCCAAAGAGGGAAGATAGGAGATCCATTTGGGGATGGTGTTCTCCAAACAGAGATATGCTGTGGAAGTTGTGTCCCTTTAATAGAAATAAGATGAAGGGGCTGTGTCCCCCTAGAAGAGACAAGTGGAGGGGGCTGTGTCTTCATAGGAGGAAAGATCAGAGATTCATTAGTAGATGGTGTCTGTCTGGCACAAGTATATTGAGAGAGCTGTGCCTCCATAGGAGGCAAGATTGAAGGTCTATTAGGGGACTGTTTCCTCTGTGAAGGGACAATCAGAGGTCTACCAGTAAGCTGTGCCTTACCAGTAGAGAGTGTTTGAGATATGTTAGGTGGCACTGTCACAACAGAGACAACCTCAGATCCTTGAGGCGCCATCTCTTTGGAAGAGGAAATTTGACACAAATTCAGTGACTCACTACACACAGAAACAATGCAGGGGGCAGTGATTGCTTCACTACTCACAGAAACTATTTGGGGTGCATCTTTACTAGTCACAGAGCCCATGTGTGCTTGGGTGATATTGACCACCTTCAGGCATCCATTGACAATAGGGGTCTCAGGATTGCCAATAAAATTAGGTTTTACTGGTGGGAATGATACAGGTCCACAGGAGGATGCTGTCACAGCCAGAGAGGTCTTGGTAGGGGTTATCACAGGCTGATAATGCAACACATTCATGTTTCGCATATTAGGTGTGATAGAGGTCACTGGCATAATCTGAGGGGCAGGATATGAAGCACTTGTGGTAAAACTCATGAGAGAAGTAATACCACTGATACCACTTTCTTTCACAACTGAAGGTCCACCAGAGACCCCAGCACTGAAATTAGGAGAACCTCTAACATCCACAATCTGGGGAAAGTCAGTAGAGGATTTCTGCATCAGAGGGTCTTGGGTGATGGAGAATTCAGACTTCACTTTGCTGCTCACTGATATAATCTGAGGTTGATTACAGTCAGAGTCAGGAGACTGGAATGGTGAAAGACCCAAAGGCCTATGTTTTTTTGAAGTGACTAGAATGGGCATATGCAGCTGATTATTCACTGGAACAGAGTCTAGTTGTAGATTCATTGTAAGCATGGGCACAGGCAGCTTATCACTAGAGGGGACATCTTCAGGTCTGGGACTTAAATTTTCAACAGGGAAGAGCTTTGACACTGGCCTTCTGGTAAATGTAAAAGGTTCACCAATGGGCTCTTCAATGAAGTCACAGTCTTCTGCTTTCACAAAATCTGCCTTCTCTACATGGTCTTTTGCTACAACCTTTGATGCACCCATTTGTTTGGTGGTCTTACTGACTCTGCATGAAAAACCTGCAGAGCTCTTCAAAGCCACTTGTCTTAATCTTGGAGAAGATTCTTTTGAAATAATTGCAGCCGTAGTTCTTGTAGATGTTGGTGTGTCTGAAGACTGACACATCTAAAAATATAAAAATGGGAGAGAGAGACCTCTTAGTGTGCAAGAGTAGTAAATAAAGGCATCCATGCATCAGTCACCCATGAGGAAATATTGATAACCAGGAACTTACTTGACAAACATCAAATCCATTTGGGGGATGAGGATGAGTGACACAGAACCAACAGTTGCAGAATTGACACATGGCAGCTCGGAGCACCCCCACTAAACTGCTGCAGTTGAGAGAACAGGGATGGAGGCCAAAGAAACAGAGACAAATGTCAAGACTGATCATAGGAAAAGCCTAAAAATCTCATGCAAATGCTATCCATCTATAAGCCACTTCCAGACATTAGTTGCAAAAATAACATGCAAGTCTTAATTAGTCTGGTTTCTTCATTCACCAATGAATCCTCTTGAGACCTGGCTCAAGAAAACATTGCATAATACAATCTCATTTGAGATATAGTTAGAGAAAAAAACAGCTGAGATATAAGGCACATGAATGCCTACAATGTGGCCACATGCAACCCAAAATGAATTTTCTTGTATGGCCAGGCACTGTAGGGATGGTCGCTTCGTTTTTGAAGGGACACAGACCCATTTTCATCAATGCTCCTTATTAGTCTCAGCAATCAACTACAATTCTTCAAGATCTTCACTGGGAATTCTGCATCACAAGACCTACTCTGCACCCTCTGACAAAAATTTCCTTTGTAAGCTGCATGACACCATGGCCACAGCTCTCTCACAGGGTTCTAAGGGCTTTATGCAGAAAAGGAACTTCCTAGCAATAAGGATGCATCCTGAATGATGTCATATGTACAGAGTGCATGAAAAATAGAGAGGATGATGGTATGTATTCATTATGGTATGTATGGCATGTATTCATTAAAGCCTACTGGGGGACTGATTCCGAATCATGGGGTTGGGTAGAATTGACACTGTAGTTCAAATAAGCAGTAGGGTAAAGACACCAGTTTGTGGACAGGTTAAGGAAATTTCTCTTTTGAAAATTGTGTTACAGTCATTGGGGTAACCAAGAAACAGCTTTATTGGTTTCAATGGGAGGCCACTTATCATAGTTTGATGCCCATACCCTAAAATAAAATATAAAAAATATACTTTTCCAACAATCGTTGTTTAAATGGATATGTGTTTATTTTCACGTGATTCCTATTTGTGGATGGCCTGGTTCCAGTTTGTGGACATCCATGGACATAGCTTGTGGACACCAGTTTTTATCAACAATTATGAATGTGCATAGGCCGAATAGAAAAATATGGGAATGAGACATGTACAGCAATTATATTTATCTTCAATGATGTCCTGCTAAGAAATGTCATTGGAAAAATTGAGGAATTCAGGGGTGCTAGGTCTAAAACTGAGCAAAAATGTCCCAGCTCACTCATGCTGATGGGTATGCATAATATATATGGTGGCTGACAGGCAAGTGCTAAATATGGAGCATTTGAGAAAATAAATTTTCAGTGGGAATTTTGTGAAATGTAAAAAAACACAAAGCTGTCCACAAATAGGCACCCATCCACAAGCTGGTGCCTCTACCCTATCTCCAGCTCATAAGCTCTGTCAATAGTCATTGGCATATAAAGATCTTTAGGCATTCATGTGTCTCCTCTCTCAACTGTTAAGTTTCTCAAAGTATCTTAATGAGATTCATGCATGCAATAAATGATCCACATCTCTAATTGATCAATGCATGAGCAAGGAAAACTTTAGGTCACAGAACACCAGAACTTTTTTGTTTTTCTCTGTATCACCTTGGCTGCAATTGGCTCCATGCAACTTTGTTTATGTGTTGTAAGATGCATCACAGTTTAAAGTTATAAGGCAATGAGCGTAAAGGTGTTCAAGTGCTTCAATGATGGATGACCTAAGGGCAGCTAATAAAAATATCAATGATAAAACAACTCCAAGGCTCATGATCAGTAAGAAGGGTGGGATGAAGTATGGGAGCTCAAATGAAATGCACAGGGTGATTATGAAGTCCCTTCCCCAGTGTTTTGAAATGGGATGCACATCTTATGAGGTGGATGACAATTAAACTTAGAGAATAGGTTACATAAAGTATGAAGAAGAAATGGGCAATGTTGAAATGAAGTCACAAGGGTGCACCATCATATGCATTGTCCAGGAGCCAGCCTCTGGTCTATCATGGTTATTAACCACTTACTGGGGTATGATGAGTGCAATCATGGAATTTGAAGACAAGGGACTGTCATTCAGAAGCATTCATGAAACATTATTTTCTTTGAATGAAAATTTACATGAAACTTCATCACATATACGAGTTACATGAAGAAAAACCACCCACCCAGCCTAGACCACCATGAGGAAATTTTCCCATTAACCCATTGACGCAGGGAACCGTAATATTACGTTTTTAAACCCATAGTGTTTTGCAGTTGCTGGGCGTGAATGGGTTAAGGTAGCTGTGGACATTTTTGGCATCAAGTCTACTTGGAATATTTTTTAAATTATTGCATAGGAGTGGAGCACCATACTAGAGTCTGATTTTCACTAAATGATGAGAAAGAAGTTCCCAAGTGCTGACTGTTATTTCACCAATTTGTGGTGCATGAATGGATGGGTAAACAGACCCATAGAGCAAGAGAACCCATACTTTTCAAAGGGAAGCAATTGTATCATGATGTGTCTGGGCCTGCAGCAGGGTTAAATCAGATCACATCAGCCCCATATGAATACATGGAAGTCCAACAAGGGGATCACAGCTGTTGGGGTAGTATGACTGTGGTATCCTATGGATTAAAAAAAAATTCAATTCCAAGAGGAAACTATAGTACCATGAAGTGAGTTCCTCAAGGTTTTGGTAGCAAACCAGCACAGTATGGACCAGCTGAAAAAAAGAACCATAGCTTCTTTCTTGGGTATAATTACCAGTGGAAATGATGTAAGTTGAAACAAAAATTTTGAACTCAGATTCCAAATGGAAGCATCCCACCCCTCCCATTTTTTTTACTTTGCCCTTTTTCAACCAGAGCATGAATTACAAAGAAATGAATAGATAAGGAGGATGCCCAACACAGTTCTACAATCCATTTCATTCCTTTCAAGTATATGCAACCTTCAAGGAGGGAAAATTTGATATCCTAATAGTTTCAAGAACCACAAATTGGACACAGTAAACTAAACCTCAATTGGAGAAAATTCCCCTTTCCTTGAAATATTCCCGAATTGCAATACTGAGACAATGAACACCTAGATATAAAACCTTCCAAATTCTTAGGCATTTAGATGAATCATACATCTTTCACTGTTTCTTAGCCTGGGAATTTAGCCTCCCTTAGAAATTTTGATTCCTCTTGGACATTCATTTTTCCAATGTGGCACAATATTATATGATGATGCATCAATCCCAACACAAGAGGCAAGGAATGGCTATAGATGCATTTGGACAAAAATATTGCATGCCATCATGGGACCCCTGAATTGGTACTTTAGACACGCATTAGCTCTTCACATAGTTCTTTCAGAATTTGGTATCCTAGATCTAATCAAGCATCAACATCTTTTTACAAATGTAAGAAAAGAAATTCAATGACTGGTTATGATGTGTGGGTCTTAGCTATGATAGTAGCTTGACTAGCTTTACTAGCGTACAGGTCCACAAGCATATACATATGGTCCTATTCATGCACAGTCTCACTCAAATGAACAGCCATGTTGATGTGCATTTTCGGGAGATATTGATTGAAATTAACAATTGGTCCTCACACACTGTGCTCACTGCTCTGACTCCTGAGAGTGCATATATGAGTTGAAAGTGTTACAAATGCATCACTGCAGTGAATATTCACAGACACCTTAAATGATTAACCATTCCAACACTGAGTTTTGACCTGACCTCCTAAGTGATGATTGTACAATATACATGAAAACTGCTTGAAAGGTTAAAGGAGAGGCTCAATGTGTGCTCCACTGGTATCATCAATTGTTTCTGGATGCAAAACAGTGTTCATGCAGCAGCATGTAGCATGTCTGATGGGAGTAAGTAGAGTTCTTGTCATATTGCATATTTTTGTTCTGAGAGCATTGTCGGTGTGTTTCAATAAATCTGTACCTTCAGGAAGCTCCACAACCAAAAGAAAGCAGAAATGAGATTGAATGATATTGCGTAGGCCATTCCTGTTGTTCCTGTCAAGTTTGCCCAAAGCAGATCCTCATCAGCTTTGCTTGAGAGAGGCATAGCACCACCCTCCATAAAGGTGATCTGATTGGGCACTTCACTGTCATGCAGTTCCAGAATCACATTTACCTTCTGCATGCTTAATGTAATTTGTTCCCCAAGTTCCACAGCCATACCCCATATAGTGTGCATACACCAGTGTTAAACAATGAGGAAGGGGCTTCATAATCACTTAGCATAGTAGTTTCCCTAAGAATCATAATTTTCTGTCACCTGGAGCCAATCAAACAAAAAAGCCACACAGACGCTTGAATGAAATACAATATTTCAGCTGTAGTCATCATGTGCAACTTTAGAATGCACTTACTCAAGGGCATTTCAACCTGTCTGATGAGATATAAGAAACTAGCTATGGTCGTGTCTTTGGCGCTCCATTACCTTGGATAGTGATTAATTCATTTATTCTTTGTGAAATGGCAGACACGTATTTAACACGTTGACGACCAGCCTATTTTTGCTTGTCCGCTGCGTGGGACCACGCGCATTTTTTTTGTCAAAAAATGTGTCCTGCCATCAGGACGCATGGTC
>CAJPEV010001850.1:37475-55727 GCA_905338385.1 Darwinula stevensoni | reverse complement strand
GTTCGGCGTCGCGTTTTCCCGGGTTCGGTTTGGAGTCGTCTCGTTTCCCAATAGAAACCTGTGAAAGTCGCTTTCGCCGGGTTAATCTCGTTTCCGCAGCCGCCTTGTGCCACAATCGGATCAATTCCGGTTATATTCCTCGTGTGGGCTATTTTAAAGGAGGAAAACAGGACGGAAAAGGTATCTATAATTTGACGTCGGCGAACTGCTTTCCACCTCGCGCGAACCTTCCTTCGAAGTTGGATCCTATCGATCGAGGGAAAACGAGGGAAGAGAGACGGACCACGACGCCGAGGCGTTTTCGGGGCTCCAAATGATCGATGGAGAAGAGTTTCTCTTCGGGACGGGAATGACAAAACGCTTCCATCTGGGATCTGACGCGTTGATCCCCCCCGGAGCATAATGGCGGGGATTTGCTCGAAGAGCACCTGCAGGCTCGTCGAGCCCTCCTAGGCCGAGCGGATTTCAATCGGTGGATTGCCGAGCCGAGATGCTTTCCCCATGCCGAGACGACCGAACCCATTGGACGCGAGACGATGAAACCATCGGACGCGAGACGATGGAGCCCTTCCGCCACTCCCGAGTGGAATGCGGAGGTCGCGGTACGGGGTGAGTGGCTTTCCCTCTTCCGAGACGTCGGCGAGGGTTCGTCCGAAGGCGAGGCGGCGGATGGTAGAGGGTGGAGGATGGAGGGCGCTTCTTCGCTCGGCCCACTTGGGGCCGGGGAGACGGTTCAACCCGCTGGAGGTGGGAATGGAGCTCACGAAAATGACATGGATCGGCGGTGCGTGGAAAATGAGATGGGTCTCGTGTCCGAGAGGGCTTTCGGAGCCCCGTGGACCCGCCGCTGCGATCGAATCGAGCCTGTCGACGTCTGCCGGATACGATTTGAAGTTTTAGCAGACGCGCGTCCGCGGCGCACGTCGAGGCGAACTGGGGTTGCCACTCTTTCATCATTCGAATGGACGGAACAGATTTCTGATGAAATGTACACTTTGCAAATCTGGTCTTAATGAGTCCGCTGTTTTGCCCATATTTTAAATTCGTATGATTTTTTTTTTTTTGAGCCAAGCTTAACAGCAGCTAAAATCACTCTTTTCTGCCAATCAAATAGAAGTTGGCCACCCTCTCATAGTATCGATCGGTGCCTTGACTTAAGATGGCCGTGGGCACTTGCGGCAATGTCCCATACGCAGGTATACCTCGAATTCATTCGAATTCCAAGTTCATAATCCTTTTTTTCATATTTCGTTAAGTTGAAAGGTGGCAACCCTAGGGCGAACGCAGTCGAATTTTGCCGCTGCCGTCGGTGGAGCGACGGAAAAACGCAGACGAGAGACGCGTCTCGCTCCGGACGCGCGCGAAGCCTCGACGGTTTCCATCGGAATCCGGCGCCACGTTTCCTGCATCCGTTCCGGTTTCCGGTGGATGCCGTGACGACCGGCAACGACTACCAAAGGAACGGGCAATCAAAATCTCAGATGATACTTTCCGGATTTTTGGGATCTGCTTCGCCTCCGGATGTCGAGATTTTACGCCCTTCGAATAAAATTTATTTAAAAAAAACGTATTTCCTGAAGCGAGCTCCCCTTCGTCCCTCGCATGACCCACACCAGATGTCTCCCGTGTCCCTTTCCCGTTCGTGCGGCCGAGCATGAACGCCACCGAGCCAGTTTCCGGAGAATTTCGTCTCCGGGAAGAAACGAGGTCGCTGTTTCCAATGCAATCTCGTGCGGAAAGAGACTCCATGCGAAATTCCGTTGCTTCCTCGGCCGATCGGTGGAGGTCGATGCTGACGTCATCGCGACGCCACGCGTCGTCTGCTCGCGGACTCGGTCAGATCGGTCGAAAAGATCGTCTGCACGCGATGCGCTCGATGGGAGGTTGAATCCTTGGGCGAATCGAGCGCTTCGTCGAGTCTCCGGGGCGAAACGGGAGCCGACGACCCTCGTCTGCTAATTGGGCGTTGTCGGTTAATCGCGGGTAAACACGCGATGCCATTATGGGAGCAAATAAATCTGAAGCATGAAAGGTTATCGCGGCTGTTTTGCGGTTCAATGATTTTTACGCACGATGCTTCCTCGTACCAGCAGTACCAGCGTACCAGTAAGATAATTGCAATCAGTACTAAGAAAGAAAGGCTAAAGCGCCACGATCCACGATACTCCTCGCTGTTCTCGTGAGGCGAGATCGAAAAAAGAAAAAATAAAGAGGGAAATCCAGTGAGAGGAAGGGCTCGAGGGGAGTCGGGTCCGAGGGAAAGGTTCTCACCTGATGAATCCGGGGGGCGGGCGAGGCGAGGGAGGAGACTCGGGGGCCTGCACGGTTGGATCACGAGTGCCTGGAGATCATCATCCTCTCTTTCCTCTCGGGGGTCTCTCGAGTCGGATCATGCGGGGTGAGGGAGGCTCCCTGCACCTTCCACGCAGGGAGGGGAGAGGAGGAGGAGGTTCCTTCGGGTGGGTCTGCTCCTGTCTGGGTGAGAGCTGCGATTGTAGGTTGGGGATGGGGTGGGATCTGGGTGGATCCGGTGGTTCCTTGAGGGGGTCTTGCCCTTTAGGAATTGGAATTTCGGAACCGGAAGGTGGTGACGTTTCGGTCGGGATGGCGGGGACGGCTGGCAGAAAATGCTCGGGGAGTTGGTTTTCGTGTTCCCAGCCGGGGGGAAAAGACAGGAGTGTCTCGATGCTAAAGCAGGACGTCACCTCCGAGAAGATTTCAACGCAATTCCAAGTTGCAGATCTTCATAATCCCTCGCTTCCCTTTCCCTTCCTCTCTTCAGAGACTAAAGAGGAAAGATCGCCCGAAGTTTCCTATCAACTGTATAACCGTAATCCCCCGTGGGTTTCATTTTAATAATCGAGACACACGTACGGTCGACGAGGATGACGAAAACGAAGGCTTTCCGATCATCCGGAATGAATTGTTCGTAACGAGGGCGTTTTCCTAAAGGCCCATTAAAACGCAACGTTGCGATTTGCTTCAATTCTTCCCATTTGACACCCACTCAAAAACGAGTCACTAGCGAAATGGGATGCGAAGAGCGAAGGGAGAGGACGGGTGGATGGGGCGAGGAAGTGACGACCTGTTCGTGGTTCTCGATCAGTTTCCAGATTTCAAACTTAAAAAAAAAACGGACGAAATGTTTGAAATGCGTCGAGTTTATCGCGTCTGTGGGCTGTGGCTAGAACTCGAAGTTCGAAGCAGTCGCAGTCCAAGTATCCCTGACCGCAAACGTTAACAAGACGCATTCATCCGGAGATTAAAGAAAAATATATGTTCCCGACCTGCTTCGATTCGATTCGCCTGTTTGCAGACCGTCGTCTGTATCGATCGAATTTTCAACGCACCGAGTGCCAAGTTTCTCCACGTCAGATGAGTGTGAGGACTCTGGCACCTCCTACAATCATCGGGAGAAAAAAGAAAACATGGAGTTGAAGGCAGTTTGAACGATAGAATCGTTTAAACCGGGACCGACGGGGCGCATCGACCTCACGATCCGCCCAACGTCCAATCCTCCACTGCACGAGCGGGAAAAGGCGGACGACATCTCCATACCCTTGCGAGAGACATCTAGCGCGGAACGGGAGGTTGCTTCCGGCGCTTCTTCGGGGCAGGGGCGAAAAATCTCTACCTTTACCCATGCCAGAACGGTAACGGTTCGCCTCTCCCACCAGATTTCCTTTAGCCAGACGAAGGGGCATTCAAGTCGAGTCCATCGACTAGTCTTGATCCTTTCGGTCGTTCTGCAGGGACACGACGAGAATATTGAAGGGCGTGTTGTTCCATGCCTTCAGAAGCATCCAGTCGTTTCGCACGAAGGCCGGTGGCCTTGGAGAACACTGCGAGTGGGCGGAGTTTCGGGTTTCTTGCGTCACTTACTGTGCGAGCGGGAAAGTACCTTGGGGAGTAAGGGCCATTCTGCGCTGCGATTGGAACCTTCAGGGGTCCCTGGATTTATCATTATTTATGGCTTTAAAATGTCATGGGACATACTGTATGAACGTCTATTTCCTTCCACTATCGGAACCATTCAGCACTGCTATGGCAGCCAAAGTTCTTGTATGTTGAGATTGTTGTATGTCATGCCCATGGCCTGCAGGATCACGTACAAATACCAACATTATCCTACTTATCGAAAATTGAAATGGATGCAGACGATCATCCTCAAAATCTGGACACCACACTACATTGCATACACCCAGAGAACGATCCGGAAAAGCTCCCTACGACAGTAACCCTTCCTCCTGAGGTTTTTTTTGTTTTTGTTTTAGCACAGGCAAAAAAAAAGTCTAAAAAGCACACTCGTGCATGGTTAGAATGCAATACTGCAGGTATACCTATCATAGTTCCACTTGTATTTGGGGAGAGTTCTTGATATGAGTGTAAAAAAAAAATTATTCGAGCATTTGAAAGTAATTAAAATACAGTTAACAATCTGAAGTATATTTAAGTTATAAAAGCATTGCTACATTGTTATATTAACGAATATACATTTTAGGATACTCTTGCTCACCTCTGCATGGCCTGTAGTCTCACATTCATAGGCGTGATCCCATGATTTTGGTCCAAGAGTTTTGGACATCTAGTCTCGGCTATGGATAGCATAAATTAGACTTTCTGAGATGGAAATGAATCTTCTTCATGCAGAGTTTCAAGCCTGAATTCATTCCAAAATATAACATCATCAATCAGATTGACACTATGCATAAATCTAGTTGACACAACTGAAATGGATCTGCTGCTTCAGCAATGCATACTGATGTCTTTTCAAAACTGTAATAAAACTTTCATGAGAGACAGCTGTATTCCAGCAACGAAAAAACTGAGGTTTCCCAATAGCAAGAGAAACATTAGCTATGCAGAATGTATTCCAAGTTACAACACAGTGCAGATCTTAGCTGGCATACGATGCCAATTCTCATTACTATTTGGTATGGATTCTTCACTTACAGCTTCGTTTATGAAATGAGCATTCCTTGAAAAATCTTTATGAAAGTGTATGAAAAAGGATCTATGAAAATGTTCCATCCATTTGCAATATTAAGCTCTCCAGGGTGAGATTATTTTTACACATCAGTTACAGAGGTGTCCTGATCCAATTCGACCTCGTTCAATTTGTTTGTTTTACTGGAATAGTTCACAGGGTGCACATCTGACATTTCCACGTCGTGACCGGTTACGACTCCCCCCGGGCTGGTCGCAGGGACGGTGGACTGTCCCTTCAAGTGAACCTTCTGGTCCTCCACTACCACAAATGCTATCTCATTTGTGTCAATGCCATGGTCCTTGAACATGTGCTTCTTGAGGCTTTCGGATCGGATGAAACCCTCCCGACACAGGCTGCACACGTACGGACGCTCTCCGGTGTGGATGCGTTCGTGGACGCGCAACTTTGCATACTCCTTGAAACACTTGGAGCAGTAGCTGCACTGGAAGGGTCTTGCATCGCTGTGGGTTCGCAGATGGTTTTTCAGCCAGCCGAGGATTGGGAATTTCTTCCCACAGACATCACAAATGTATCGAAGGTCTTCTGTGTTGGAGTGGACACCCCTGAGGTGCACGTTGAGGTTGTCCCTGCCACTGAATCGTTTACAGCAGATTTCACATTCATATGGCTTGGTCTGCCTTCCGAGATGGAGCGCGCGATGCTTTTTGAGAGATGATGCATTTGCGAGACCCTTCCCACATAGGTCACACCTGAAAGGAGTATCGCCAGTGTGACTCAACATATGCAGCTCCAACTGCTGGACCTTCTGGTAGGATACACCGCATTCTCCGCACTGGTAGGGTCGAGGAGTGTTGTGAATGTTCTGGATGTGAATCTCCAACCAGTATCGATTCTTTACTTTCCGACAACAGATGGGGCAGAACTGTATATCTCGCTCGTGTCTATCCAATCCATTCAGGGAGGTGCTAGTTCCTGATTGACGCTTCTTTGGTCCCCGCTTTCCACTCTTTGGTACTTCACCTGAGCACATTTCTAGATGAAGTTCCATACAGCTAGAAAAGATGAAACAATTACACCGTTCACATGGAACATGAAGATCCCCATGGAGATCTTGCATGTGATCGGCCAGCTCCTCTGCCGATGACATTACTTTACAGCAGGTGTCTACTGGGCAGGTTGGTCGAGATCTGTGCTCTTGACCAATGCCATGTGCTGTGCGCATGTGGCTGGTCAAAGTCTGAACCTGTGCCCCACATAGTTCACAGAGGACCAAGTCCCTCCGTCTCCTCTTGGAATCTACTTCCCCTTCTTGCTCCTCCTCTCCCTCTAACTCTTTCTCTTCAGATTGTGTTGAGCAAGTGTGAGCCTTTAGTTCTGACAATATTGAGAATGATGCAGAGCAATTTTGACATTTGTACTTTCTTCTGGATCTGTGGGTGACAAGGTGCTCTTGCACTCGCTCAATCTTGAGGAACTTCTTGTTGCACACATTGCAAACATATGGAAAGCGCACCTTCATCTGGAAAAAAGGATAAAACAAAATTTTTTAATGAATTGATAAACTTGTGAAATTGACAAGTGAAAATCAGGCAGTTTGGGTTTACCAAACAATTAATTGATTAATGAGAGTTCACAAATGAAAAAATCACACCTCTCAGCGCAGGTCACTGAATGGATACATGAAGGGCACTAAGCTGAAGTATTAAATGGGTAATGTCTTGCATGACCCATCAGGACAGAGGCAGGAAACACTTCAGACTGTCTAATGATTGGTGTTTCTGGTAAACTTGTTTGGTGTTTTGGTTCTCTTTTATATAGATTTCCATTTATAGCATAATATACCTAATTTATCAAAAGTCAGGTTTTTTTACAAAGTTAAAAGACAAAGAAAGAATGACAAGTTACAAGAGTTGTCATAAACCAGACAATTTATGAGAACTATTTCCATTAATAAAGTTTAACCTATAATAATCCATGGAGACCTTTTCCATTACTGATAAAATCATAAGCTTATGAACAATTTTTCCCTATCCCTACCCTCTGAGAAAGATCAGAGAAAGGGCTAAAGGAGATTCAATAGCAGAGAAGGGTTTACTGCTACAAACTTAGTTAATCATATCCAAATTGAAAAAGTCAATTCCAGGTCTAAACAGCACTTCAGGTTATAATCCTCTTGATTTTAGAGAATAGAGCTTGGGAAATATGAAATGGTCATTAGTGTGAACATCAAGGGAAGAAGTTGAAAGCCCATGTCTTTCTGATATATAATGACAAAATTTTGATACATGAATTGTACAAACACTAACTGACAAAATTTTACATGCCAGTATAACAGTATCAAGACAGATAGAATTATATTTCACATGATTTGAACTCAGATTTGGCTTCTCAGTTAAATGAATATTACATATGAGCCTCCAAACGAGAAGAGGTCTCACTGAGATGTTAAAATTTAAAAGATCAAACACAATTTAATGTTTAGCATCATGTAGCAAGGATACAACTTTCACAATGTCTTGTGCTTGCAGTCCTATTGCTAGTTAATTTCTTGTAAGCACTGTGTGAAAATCAGGCATGGAAGGCTTGTAGTTGTTTCATTGTTGGACTATCAGAAAGTTGTAGGCATGCTTTATGGAAATTCAGTAGAAATATGAGATGTGGGCTAGTATGTTTATGACTGAGCCAGAGTACTAGGTAATTTTGAGCCATGAAGAATGGGTTTTGGGGATTTTTTAAAAGGCAAAATTCTTTCTTTTTGCAGGCTACATGGAATGTGATTCACCAAAAACCTCAGAATCAATGCATCAGTAGGCTTAGTGACATGCAGTGAACCTATGTTGTTTCCCTATCCTCCTTGCCATGTCTCTACTGCTACATATAGTGTAGAACAGGGGAAGTGCAGTTGCATGAGATCCGCCAACCATGAACTGAGACTGATGAATGGGAGGATGAGGCAGGGCCAGGCAGAGGGGAGGGCCAGGGATTATCTGGGATTATAGGAATGATGCCAGGGAAAAGCGTCTCACACACCTGCATGCTTCTGGTGAACCCTGGATTGTACCAGATGCACCAGGATATCTTCACAAGACAAATTTCATGCAGTGACTATGTCCACTTGATTACAGTGAGTTCTAGCAAAAAGTAGAGCTGGCATTTACTTTGAGATCCTGTATTGTATGGAGCAAGAAGCATCCAATAAGAAACCAGAGAATCTGCAAAAGCCCTCTGATGACAGAAATAGCCTCATTGGCAAGGAGGCAGATGCAGGAATGATTCGGCCTGACAAACAATAATCAACTACTGCCCTTTCACCTTCATCATCTTGAAACAGACCTTTGGATCACCTGAGCCTCCATGAGATGTGGCTTTCTCTATCTCTTCAAAACTTTTAATTTTGTGGCCAGATTTCTCTAGTCCTCCAGTTTCTTCTTCATCCACTCCTCCAGAGTAGTGGCTCCAGTCCTGAAGTATGAGATCTCGAGTTGAATTCCATTCCTTCTTTCCTCCTTCACCTGCAAGCATGAGGATTCAGTCATTCCAACAATTCCAAAAAATAAACTTAATAATAAAGGGTATCTGGGGTCTGTGATTTTAATCAACTAAAAAAATCTCTATTTGGAAACATGTGAAGAGACAACACCTGACTGCAAATGCTACAAACCAATTTGACATGCAGAAACAGGCCTTTTATAAATATAATAGTTAAAATAGTAAGTTACTTATATTTCAAGATCTATTGACCCCATCCATGTGCACCCAAACCATCACAGAATCTAGAGCTACAAAAACTAATATCCTTCTCCAGAAACCATTAGATGGCAGAGGCTTCTGGGTTCTTTTGAAAACAACAGATGACAGCAAAATTAGGAAATCATTCCAGTGATTATACGGCAAGACAATAACAAGTAGGAAAAAAAATCATATAAAATGCAAGAGATCAAATATGGAACAAGGTTATCACAAGGCTATACTATACGTGATGTGCTACATTATTAGGTCATCATTTTTATTTATTTATTATTTCAAAATAAAGTGTGGAATAAGAGCTTATTGAATAGGGAAGAGGTGCAACAAGATAGGAGAGAACTGTCATGACCCACAGAAGGCCTATGAGATATACAGAAAACATTAGAATATTTAAGCTTTTAAATTTCCAGTTATATATATATATATATTTTTAATACCTTTCCTGCACTTATACTCCCAAGCGCAAGATCATGCTGCTTTGACTTTTCCAAGTGCACAGAACTAGAACATCCAAAAAGAATAGTTCACTCATGTTCTCTTGCTTCCTCTTCATTAATAGCTTCTTGCTAGAAAATGCCTAACTGATATTTTTGCTTCTCCTAATTATGAACCATGATTTGAACATTCTATTGTTTAAATGAAAGACAAGGGTAGTCAACTCTTCTGTTTAGGGGTGTGCAGAAAAAAGTAAATGACAGAACTGACAAAAATGTACAATATATATTTTTTCAATATCATCTCAGAATTTCATTTTTCCCATGTTTCAGCACTAGGTTTACTGTACTTCATACATATCTGGTACCATCACAAGAACAGTAGCAAGAAAGGTTCACCTTAATCATAAGGTATTTTAAGAGCTACATTAATTTGCCTATTCCTGAGTGTATATAGGTTATATCTGATTGGTCATTGGGGAGGGGAGGAAGGTGGGGGTTTGTTCAATTGGTCTACCTTTATTTGCTGATGACAGCTGGCCTATCATTAACAGTCTTGAGGGACCAGTAAAGCCTTATGCACACTTGTAGTTCAAAATTCAGTCAAGAGTCCACTCTGCAGGGAGATGGCAGTCATGTGCAGTTATTCTTTCATCTCTCTCTCAATGCAACCATGTCATCTCCCTAAAATCAAATTCTGTCTAGTCAAGGACAGTATGGGTAATCCTTAACATGGATGTGTCTTGCATGATGCTTTCAAGATGTCATCATAGTGAACTGTGTTATACTGATACATCATTGGCAAAATAATGTTTCCTACTGGTATCTCCATAACTTTTGCTATATCCCTGACCATGGACAAGCCTATCATAAGGTTCAACTGAATAAAGGGGAAAATCATTGGCAAAATAATGTTTCCTACTGGTATCTCCATAACTTTTGCTATATCCCTGACCATGGACAAGCCTATCATAAGGTTCAACTGAATAAAGGGGAAAATACCATAAAAATGAATAAATCTAAATTACATAGGAAGGAAGATGTTCAAACCTTTAGCTTCTTCAGTTGGGGAGGCTGGGGCTTCAATGTGGACACCAGATAAGGATTCTTCTTTCATTTCCTGAATTTCACCTTCCAAGGCATCAACCTAAAATAGGTTCCAAATTTCAAGACAATAAATATGATGAATAACATCTGACAGTATTTCCCCTGTAAAGGTAAGTCAGAGTCAGGGTGTAAAAGTGGGTAGGCCACAACTCAAGGTCCTTTTCCAGAGAAGAATGGCAAAGTTAAATGTCCAAAATTATGTATGTGTAGATGTTGCTAACTCAAAAGAACTTCAACCAGACATAGCTATCTCTGGATTAAGTATGAAGAATGGCTTATATAAGTTAAACAAAGCTGGTAGAGTAACTAAAGTAGTCCTATACACACCTCTTCCAGATCTTTGTCACTCAAGATATCAGATGTGATTGCAACAGTGTTGCTGTTCTTCTTCACTGCCATAACTCTGAACCTTTGAGATCCTTCAGATTCACCACTATCATCCAAACACCCTCCATCTTCTAAATCTTGCAGATTCTGCCCACCTCCACGAGATTTATCAGCATTTTTGAATAACAGCTTCAAGTCATACAGCTTTTCCTGCAATCAATGCAAGACAAACTTTTCTGGCTGCAAAATTTTCAGAGCAATCGAAATGAAGGAATGATCATGCAGATGCCATAACTTGAGCTCTGCTAAAAGCACTCACCTTGAGTTTGCATTCAAAAAAGTCGATGTCATTAAGGAGGGTGTAACAACTCATGCATATTGACAAGATAATTCCTTCATCACCAAGCCATCTTACTCCAAGAAGATCCTGGAGCTTTTCACTCAGTTCCACATTGCTTACTTCAGTGTATCTAGCATGCACTGGAACGAACTGGTTCTTCTGTTCGTCAAATTCATTACAAACCACACAACGAAGGTCTCGTGCTGTCATATTCAACATTTCACAACAGGGAACATTCACTCTTGCAGTTTGTAATAGACAGCCAGGATCAAGCTAACATAACAGTCAGAATGATCCAGCCAATGCAATGTCCACAAACCAGTCATTTCTCAGGATCATACCTCAACCAGCATTGAGGGTACATACTACCTGACAATAGAACATAAAATAATGATGAATGAAAAAAGACCATGATAACTGAAATAAGTCTCATAAAACATTTAAATCTCATTATTGTTAACACTCTGATTCTGCAAGTTTTCTGGATACAAAATGAGTAGTCCTAGCATGTGAAAGTCACAGACTAGGCATAAGCTAAGGTAATCTACTGAGCTGCAATCAAAGACAAAGATTTATTTAAACAGTTAATCTGATGACAGTTCAACATAACATAAAATTAGACCTGTATGTCACCAATGAGCAGCCATTGGGCATTTTCATCTTCCAATGAAGCTTTTTAGCTATGGCCAATGGTAATGCCCATTTCAAAGATGATCTTATGACATGAACTCCTGGTATATCACTTTCTTTGTGCTTTAAACCCTCAGGATTAAACTGGGAGAAAACTGATACAATGGAAACTATTGATAATGGTCACCAATGTCATTCCAAAGAAAAAGCAGCAAAAGGGTGTTGACACAAGGGCAGGTGTGATCTAGTATTATGGGAGTGGGGCATCAGCTCTCTCAAGGCTGCATGGGGCTAAAATAAACAGAATATGTCATAAAGATAGGACACTGTTACTTAACGAGGCAATCTTCCTCAATGGCATTGTGGAGACCTCTTTACTGGAAACTGTGTTTAACAAAGATGCCTACACTCATGATGTCATCCAAATGGACTGATGCTTGTTAATATGGACTTCAATGCCAGACTATGGCATATAGTGACATCAGACCTACCTTCCATGGTTTGGGGCCAGCCTGAATCTTCATTTATTCTATGGTTCACCTGATAAATACCACTGGGAGACAGGACAGGAAAAATAGCTAGGCTTGATAGAGGTTGGTCCTTCCTTCTGTCAAATATGCCATGATGCAATGAAGCCAGCATCTCATCAGGAGCCCTCCATTGGTTTATGCTCAGATGCAAGATTTGTCACACATTGATCCAATTTTTCTAATCACTTCTTCATTTTCCGTCCTTAATATATAAGATTTATTTTAATGTGTTTTCACTTGACTCCAACAAACTTGCATGGGAAGTGTCTCAGGCAAGGGTGCCAGAGAAAAGTGAATTGAAAACATTACTTAAATGAGAAACATCAAGTTTTCCAGTATAAACAAAACAAATTAAACTGAGGAATGACAGGAGCAGAAACTATGCTTATATACTTTACAAAGCAATGCTTTCCCACAAGGAGTCTTTTATGAATAAGGTAAAGGCTTGATAATCAGCCCAACATGACTTGAAACATAAAAGTAACCAACTGAACTACAATAAAGATATGCATTTAGGGCATTTCTTTGCAGTATACTGTAAGAGTATGTTTTTGTTCTTTGTCCACTGAGTATGGCAAGTTTACATTTTTAATCTTCTCCTCCTTTGTTTTGGTTTAATAATATATTTTTCCATTAACATTTTCTCATGTTTAGGTTTAATATCATATTTATTTACCCAATCAGCAAATATTGAAGAAAGGAAAGACTTTTTTCTAATAACTAGTGGTCAGGGACAGTCTCCCTTCTGAGACCAAGTCCAGTTTCCCAATGATATCCCATAAAGGTACCTTTCCTGGCCAGAGTGATGTTAGGCCTAATATTAGGCCACCAGCTGCTTCATTCTGACAATAAAAGCGTCCCAACACACTTCTTCATTGACAAAACTTTCATATTCGGGTGTGCTACATGGACATCAAGTCTCTATCACCAAAGGCAAGATTGCACTAGTGCCCACGATAGTGATTTCGCAAGCAGCATAGAGGCACGATTGGCAAATGCGCCACAATTCTCGGCCTATGCCTAGGGTCGAGCACATACGCCAGCTTTAGGTAAATACTGAATGTGTAGCCTAAATCAATTCTGCGAATGAGATAGCCTTAAGTCTTACCGATCCAAAAGAAGACACTGCAATCATTAGACACCTCATGGCTCACTTGTAGAGCTAGGTTGCTTCCAGGGTGTTTTTTGGGCAGGTGCATAAGGTAATGCGACGGCAAGGTAATACATCAGGTCAAAGATGGATAAATTGGAGACCTATTTCCCTACCTAGGCCTACATGAGCATGATTTTTTTTGCAACGATCTCGATGTTCATATTCATAACAGCAGCCATTTCTCTGAAGCTGAGAGCAGAGTTGCCAGCAGGGCTGCCACGCACTAAAATGGAATGGACCTAAACCAGTGGGGAGTGAGGGGGAACCTTCATACCTGAAATCTAACTATAATAATTATAGGCCTTTATTAAGCAGGGAGAGGAGGTTGTAAGAGCAATCTCACGACAAAGGGAAGGGGATGTAGCTGGGGCAAAATCATGCTGAGGCGGGGCAAGTCGGGTGAAATTCACGCCTTCGGGGGAGGTAGGAGGAGCAAACACACACGGCGATTGAAACGAGGAGATAAGAGTAGAAGCCCTGGAGAGAGAGAAAGAGCCTGGCCAACCTAGGTCACATATTTTGGCACATTGATACTGACCTGAGGCTGACACGCAAGGGCGCCATTTTCGTTCCAGCTACTGCATGAATCCGGTCCACGAAAAGGACGGGAAGTGGCTTTTCCGCGTTGATTGTAGAGCAATAATGCCGCGTTATGCATATGTGAAACGCTCAAACCAGTCTGAACAAAGTTTTCGACTGTTCCTATTTCCAATAGACGCCCGGAGATCCCTTTGGGCTGCGAAAGTGAAACGTGAATATTGGTAGCCTTCAGATCGGTCTCGCTCATGAGGTAACCATAAAATTAAGGGTGGATTTTTGAACAGAGAACTATCCGATAATGCAGCTTTATTTCTGAGAAAATGCATTATAAATCCGGTAAATAAAGCAGCATTATCGGATAGTACTCTTCAAAAATCCACCCTAAGTCTTGCCAATCAAGTAAAACCTCTGCGGGGCTCGAAACAACATTGTCCCAGCTATGAGGGGTTGATATTTACGTAAATGCAGGTGTGAATTCAGGTTGGACCAATGAAGCTGAAAATAACTTTATTATATACAGGGTAGGGCAAAAGTCAGGACAATTGAAATTTTATTATATTTTGTTATATTTAGTTTATTTATTAATTATTATAAATATAATTAAATATAAATTATTAATATTATTAAATATTAAATTATATATAATTATAAATGTATAAACAGCTTACATACATGCAATATTCCTGGTTTATCTTATAAGGAATAAAAGCAAAATATCATTTAAAATTTTAAGTGTATCATGACTTTTGGCCCACCCTGTATATAGTTCGTGAGTGACTGATGCTGTTTCCAACCATGTTCTACACATGGTAGAAACTTGAAACTTGGTACACATATAGCTATAGGGATGGTGAGTTCAGAAAAAAAATCGACTTTGCAGGTACATGCCCTAAGGGCACATTTTTCTAGGAGGGGGGGAGCGTTCGCAAAGAGATTTTTTTGCTTCAGCTAAACAAAGACACTCTGAAAATTGAAATTTCGTATGAAAATACTGGTGGAAATACTGATTTCAGGAAGTCTTCTTTTTCAGATGCAACCCCTGGGAGTATATTTCTTAAGTGGGGGCAACAGAAAATTTTTCACTACAACGAAACAAAGACCCAGCAAACATAGTAACGTTGTGGGAACGTTCCCCCAGGGTCAATACAGTGGCATCGACGTTGAAGGTTAAAGACCAACGTTGCGTGAATATTGTTGCAGTGTTATGGCATTATGATACCTTTTTAAATCGCATTTTAAAATAATATTTATGGTAGATTCATGGAATATGCATCGCCAAATAGGGAAAAAAAAATTTTTCGCAAAACGACAAAGAACCTATCCAGTGTTACTACCCCATTAATACCAGATATTGGGTGAATGCTGGACCAACGATGGCACGATGTCTACATGCATCTTGCCATTATTGCCAATACCGGCTAAATATTGATTTCCCAATTTTGCCATTTCATCATCGATGCAATATCAGATTGACGCGATGATCCAATGAGCCCAATTTCCACGGAGGAGTTAATTTTAAGGAAATGCTGAAGTTCTCCTCTTGCCCATTAGATGGAGGTATGGGTCTCGCTTTTCGCATAGTACACGAAGTACACTTCCCTCTTTCCATGGAAACATCCCTCACAGGAGTGTTTATTACCTCACCATATGTTTTTCATTGCCTCATTATAACAATCAATAAAATCGGACACTTCGGCATTTGGAAAGGAGAATTATTTTTCCGCTTTCAGTGAAGGAAAGGAGGATTTCTGTACTCCACAGAGCAAAAAGGGGATTGCTGTTCCCTGTAAAGTACTAAGGTTAGTACTTTCAGAATAATATTTAATCCATTGCCTTCATTATTGACCAATTATGGAATGCTACAAGGGTGGTAGTGAGGGTTCAAATAAGTGACATTGCAATGTTGGCTCAACGTTCAGCCAGTGTTGAACTTCAACGTTCATCTGAGTGTTCCAATAAGCGACATTGCAATAGTGACTTAATGTTAGCTGCAACGCCAACCAAACACTGGGAAGGTTCAAAATTAACGTTCATACAACGCTGATTGAATGTTAGTATGTTTGCTGGGGGGACTTATAAAGCTGAAATTTCATATGCAAATACAGTAATTATTGAGTTCCTGAGTTCAGAAAAAAATTACTTTCTAACATACGTAGGCGATCGTAAGTCTTCCTCGTAGATTTATCATTTTATCTTCCATTTTTTGCTCATTTTTACTTCAACCTGTAGAGATTTCATTTCAGCATTATTTGTCAATAAGAGACCTTTTCGTGGTAAAAACTATACTTCAACTCATGCCAGCTGAGAGCTAATCACCTTTGCTCATTATTCCAAACTAGCAGAGGTACCCGACGTTGCACGGGTGAATACTTTATAGGTCCCATATTTGTCTGCGCTAAATAAGGTACCCGGGGCAGGGCCAGATTTAGGGACAGGCGACCGCCTGGGGGCAGGGAGCGTCTTTGGCGGCCGGCCCTGTCCTGGGGGGGGGGGGGTCCTCATTTTGAAACGCCACTTAGCCTATGACCATCCCCGGACCAAATGAGGAAGCCATGCAAAGTTTGGTCGGACTGGGATCAGAGGCGTGGCCGTGCATAAAGGACAGACAGCCACACAAACGTTCAGAAATATAGTATAGATACAATTGCTTGTATCACATCTGAATCATATTCACTGCCACAACAGAAAACAGGAAATGTAAAATCGATTTCCCAGGAAGAGATGTTTAAAGGTGCCTACAAAAGCATGAAATAGGAAAGCTGGAACTATTATTTCAAAATAGAGAGGAAGAATTTTTAATTAAGTCATAATAAGAATGAAAAAAAAAATTATTTTTTCCTTATACGTGGTCGTCAGACAGACATCGGGAGACCCAGAGGGAACCAACTTGATGGGATTCAGTTGCTTTAAAAGTGGCAACTGGTTATAAGTACCTTCCGCAGTTTTCGTTAGTGTATCTCGTCTTGTGGAGACGGAATCCACCCTCTACGATCGTGCCTCAATTCAGGAAATCGGAGCGACTTAAGGAAGAATTGACTATAGGAGAACGGGAGGCCGTGCACTGTGGAGCGAAAATGGCGCCCTTTATTGAGGTTAGCCAGGCTCTGTCTCTCCAGGGGCTCTACAGTAGATAAGGGAGTTAGCATCTGCCCCTTCTCCTGTGTACGCCCTTGCTCTGAGCTATAGGTAACCGGGGGTTCATCTGCGAGAACAATAATCGGATATTATTGCAGACAGTTCCAACTATGGAACTAATGTTCTGCAAATTCCTATGGCGATTAGTTAACTCCCAGAACACATTTTTCAGTTTGAATTCGTATCCCTTCCCTTATGGAACGCTTCAATCGATTGCAGGTAGTGATATCTTCCATCATAGGTGGTTTCGGGCATTATCTTTTGGTTCAACGGTTCTGATAGACTGATAGTCTGATACCAGATCTGATGGATTGGGGCCCTCGCACGCGAAGCCGAGGCGACAGTCGTTCAAGGTTCAAGATTTGATTGGGACCTCAGCAGGCGTATCCGCCCATTATGAAGTCCCGTGTCGAGGTCGAGCTGGGGCTCGCACCTGAAAATAAACGCACTTCGCTGGGTTCAAACCCAGGTCCCCCCTCCACTATAGCCAAGCAATACCAATCAAGTCGTTCACCGGCCTCTCGAGTATACCACGTATCCGTGACTGCGGCGCGCATGCGGGAGATGCTTTTCCTGGATCTGATTGTCTTTTGGGGCGAAATGGATTGGTGATTTGGTTTTTCTTTAGGTTAACCCTTTCGTGGATGGTGTTCAATGTAATGGACGGCAAAATTTTGGCGATGATGTTGGGTTTCAGCCATGGCACACAAACCTCGAAACTTTTGGTGCATGAAGTCAACTCAAGGGCACATAATCAGTTTAGTGCTGCTTTCTAGCAGTGGAACATTCGACTACTGCAGCACAGTACCTCCTTAAACGTTAAACCCAAAAATACATTTTTTTGTTTTGCTTTAAAAACTCATGCACGAAAGGGTTAATCGGCTTGTCGAACTCGGGTTTAATTGTTTTTGACTTGTGAGTTGTCTTGCGTCGATGCTTCGATGAGTCTCATTTGTTTGAGCTCATGCTTTAGCATTTTTGAAATATGTGCTTGCGTAAGTCCTTACAGTCATCGGCGTGGCGTCGGGGGGAGGTGGCGCCAGAAAAAAAGAAGCCAGAAGTAAAAGACCCATGAAATGGATGATATACAGGGTGGGTAAAAAAAAACCGGTCCTCTACTTTGAAACCTTATATCTCGGTCCCAAATTTAGCTAGAATAATGTAACAAAAATGAAATGAAAGTTCATTTAATTCGCTTTCCAATGATATCAGTTGCAATTGAATTCCGCCGAAAAACACGGGAGATAAATTGATTTGAAAAAAACTTTCCGCTGAAAAAAGTTGAAAATCACGCTTTTTGGCTCAATATGGCCACCTTTCTGCCGAATAACTGCCTTCAATCTCCCTTTCCACTTGAG
>CAJPEV010001850.1:0-37358 GCA_905338385.1 Darwinula stevensoni | reverse complement strand
ATTCTTTTCCTAGGATTCGTGCAGTGAATGGGATTTCACTTCATTTGGAGACAAATGAGGGGCTTTGCCGTTAACTGGTTTGAGTTTGCAGACAAAAATCTAAAGGTGCTTCGATAAATTTTGATGTAAGACAGCCCGTGCCTCATTACGTCCCCCTTCCCAGGTCTCGCTACGATGGAATCGAACTGTAACGGACCTGACATATCGATTGGACGGAGGCAATGCCGGCCAGGAGGTGCTGGAGAAGGCGAGGTAGGTCGCATCGCCTTCCTTGTTCCAATACGCGATGGTCACGGCGTCCCTGCTCCAGATCAGGCCGTTCCCGATCGGGGTAGTCACTTGGTAAGTCAAGCGACATCTCGACGTGATATCCTGAAGAAGAAAACATTTCTAAAAGCCTGCTCGGGTCTATAAAAGGATGGAAACGATATATGAAGTTATTCTTGTCTCACAAGGACGACTTCCGTGTGAAGGAAGTTGGGATTCCACTTTGGGTAATCTGGCACATGATCCCAGTCTTCCCGGAAAACCACTTCAGCTGAGACGTTCACCACCAACTACAATGCATAAAGTCATGTCCACATGCAACCCAGCACACACAGCAACATGAGCGTGCAGGACGTTTCGTTTGACCCTGGCAACGTTTGAGTATTAATTCGCTACATGAAGTTCCAAGCACTCAAGTCATCGTCTGCTTGCAACTGCCGTCGAACTCCATCATCGTTCGTATATATAGATGATAAAAAATGCTAAGACATTTACGAAGAGCATTGAAACCTAAACCGTGGAGAAACTAAGGGAGAGGTTGGAGAAGGCGTTCGAATTTCTCAATGCATTCGTCTAAAACCTTGGGAGGGCAACTAGCGGCGGGAGAGACGTCATGGGTGGAGAATGGGAAGAGTGGATTCGTCGAGCGCCCACAACTCGATGCCATCGTCCGGCATCTTGTTTCAGAAGCTGGGTCGGCTGTGGTGGGAGTAACGAGTGATTGCCGCCGAAATCCTTCTACTCTCACCTCCCAATGAGGATTTCGGTGGCATAAATGGGGTCAAAACTCCAGATTCATAGCTTGCGGCCCGCTGGAGTTGTGCTACAGCACTTGAGGAGACCTCGTCGCAGAGGAGCAACGTCCTCTCACCTAAAGATAAGTGACTCACCGACTCAGCACGTCCGGAATTTACTTTCTCTTGACACGTTTCTGGGAATCCCGAATTAGGCGATCTCTCATAAGACACCATGTAACCTACAAACCCAATCACTGCTTCTAATTACCTCAACGACCGGTTGAGATTTCTATGACATCCTCTAGATGTCTCTGGCGTTCCCTGCTCATCCCTTCCGGTGTGCTCACGACAGGGATTGCCATACTATACGCTTTAAAGCCCGTTCCTTCTCATCACATGCGCTTAATGTAGTTTCCATCCGATGCCTTGACATAGGCCCAAAACGAATTGCAAATGGTTTCGTACCAACATCAACGTGGGCACTCCCGGCCTAACCTCAAATTTTTTCGGGGGAGATGTACCCGTACCACTTTGCATGAACTAAATGCCGGAAAACTTATTCATTTCGGAATTCAGGCAGGGCCGGATAAAGGGGAGGGGAGGGGGGGGGGGGCCAAGGGGGCTATTGGCCAGGGGCCCACTCTTCCAGGGGGAGGTCCCTGTAGGAAATTAAAGGGGGGGGGGGGGGGAGGGGGTTGGTAGCCCTAAGAATTAACCTCCCACTAGCCTCGGGCCTCGCAACTTCTTAATCCGACCCTGAGTGAAAGAACAAAAAATCACGACTTCGAAAATAATGGGTTCGATTTATCGATTTCGCTTTACTAGCTTTTGTTCCACATGTCACATTCACCCCTGCTTTGCACTCACAACTCAGGGTAAATGAGTACACTGCTGTTTTAGTTATTGAGGCATTAGACTTGAGTTTATGAATGAAGATCATGTGATATATTGGTGAGAGGTTAGTGAAGGAGGAGATAGTCTATGTTGAGAATTATTCTAAATGGCAAAGGGAAGTTTCCAAGGCAATTAGCTGGCCCTGCAACAAATTGGAATGTGAGGTTTGGGACAGTGGGTCATCTGTTGGTGGTGGGAGGTATTGTCCTTTGAAGTGAATGAAGGTCTCATGTTTCTATGAGTTTATAGTTCACCAACTAGATTATTAAGTCATTGATAGGGTTGTTGTTTGTCCTATTTACTCTTTACACATGTGAATGGCCCTGTTGAGATTAGTTTAATCCCATTGCATAGTTGAAAAATTTAATGAATAATTTCCTAGGGTGTTGCCTTATGTAGCCCATTTATAAGCATAGGTTAGGCCCAACCTATTTACAATTTCTCTCCTGCAAGTTCAGGTCAATGGAGCCTGTGAATGAAGGTTTTTTTTTTTGCAGAAGTCAAGAGATTAAGAGATATAGCCTCTCAATTAGGCTGAAGCAAGCCTATTCCAGGCCTATCCATGCCAGTGTTATATCATGACCTTGAAGTAAGCCTAGGAACTTTAGACCCTTGACTGGGCTTGATAAACCTATGAGTAAAAACAGGTGAACTAGGCTTAGGCAGTGGCCCTATGCTAAAGGAGGTCTTAGTTACATCTTGAACAAAATACTTTTTACTGTGTGAAGTGGAAGGATTGAATTTCTTTTCCAATGTTGGCATAGACCTTGCAGCTTTCAGAGAAGTGATGTGATGAGTGGATCTTTCAATAATTTTTAAAAGTCCCTGTGCTCATCAAAGCACTTCAGAACATCATAGTGCTGCTCACATTTCAGATCTATTGCAGGCAGAGATGAATATGAAAATATCAGGTCAAGCTATTGCCCCATATGATCTAAATATGGTTTAATGTGAATTTTTTTTAATTTCTTCCAATTTTATGTAACAGTGCTTATTCATCAAACATTTCAACAAGGTTTAGGCTACTTGTAATCAGAGCTTACCTGTTTTGGTTAAGCCTAAAACTAAGACTTAATCATATTTTATTTTGCCATAGTTTCTTCATACTGATGTGCTTACAGAGAAGATATAGCCACATTCAACTTGTGAATGCTATGCCTAGGACTGAATAAAATACCTCTCTGGATCAGAGACATTATTGAATAATGATGAAATTGGTGGAGCCTTGGTGAAACTTGCAACTTACATGGAGTAACCATAGTATCTTAAATTGATCTGAAGACCAGGCAATCATGTGAAATATTGAGGTAACAAGTGAAAGATTGTAAGATTTGCATTGGTAAGTTTATCACTCAGACTTCATAATAGTAAAAATGGGCACTTTCTTATTGTAAGAGGAATACAGAGAGCTCCCACTTAGAATGAAAACCAGTTATTCAACCATGTAATTTGCATGATTAGGTCTCATGCTCTCTTGCTAAAGGCTTGCATCAAGTTTTGCAGGCATTTGAGTCCCACGAAGCTTTCTTAACAGAAGCGTACAAATGTATCAACAATTTATTTAAGCTCTTTAGGGGGCAATGTTCAATCCTCTGACATATACATCCTGGACTCTTGCCCAAGTGCCCAATCTCTAATGAAGACATGTCCAAGAGTGGTAGAATATGATCATATTTTATTTCAGGCAGTTTGCTGTGCCCCTTTATTCTCATGATCCCAAAAAATATGCAAAAATGGAGCATTTTTTGCTTTTTGTGCTCTGAAAGCAGGTGTGCTTTTCAGGCATAATTTAGAATGGACTATGAGATAAGCTTCTACTTCTGTGTGAGGGAGGATTTGGATTGAGTTACTAGACCATTGCTGTGACATTCTAGGGTGAGGCAGCTTGCGAAGAAGCTGACTTCGAGAAACATACAATTTGAAGCAGTGTGCTTCACAGATCATATGCTGCAGAGCAATGGCTGCCATGAGGGGTTCCCCAAGCTGTAATCATTTTTGTATTGCCCCAAAGGACTTCACAGTTCCTCCTGAATGTCCCATCTATATGCCCTCTGAAGAGGAGTTCAAGGATCCTTATAGATTCATCAATAAGATCCGTCCTGATGCAGAAAAATATGGGATATGTAAAATTGTTCCTCCTTGTGTAAGTTCTTAAAACTTTATTGCTTTCTAGTCCCATTAATATGGCATATGTCACATGTCTAAATGGTTGGTTTCTGTTTTCTCATTGCATAATATGGATAATGAGATTTGATTTAAATGTGGCCAACTATTTTGACAAGTACACAGAGACTGAAATATGGCATTCATAATTGCTTCTACACCCTCCTAGAACTGGAAGCCACCATTTGCTTTTGATATAGACAATTTCAAATTCAAACCTAAAGCACAGCTGCTCCATGAGCTGGAGGTGAGCATTCTTCCATATTATCATTTCATAAGATGTGTTCTGTTAAAGGCTTTCAAAGTACTTAATTAATATTTCCAAAATGTAAGGTCTGCACCAGGAACAAGATGGATTTCCTTGATGAAGTTTCCAAATTTTGGGCTCTTAAGGGAATGACTCTGAAGATACCAGCTTTGGAAAAGGAAACCCTGGACTTGTACACTCTGTACAAGCTGGTCCAGGAAGTTGGTAAGTCTGTTTTTTCATCAGCTGTTTTTCTCGGGCTGAAGAATAATCGTATATAATGAAGTTGTTAAATGGAATCACTTTTTCCAGGTGGTTTTGAGAAAGTGCATCTGAATAACAAATGGTCTGAGATTGCTGCTCAAATGAACCATTCAAGAGGGAAGAGTTATGCAAGACTTCTGAAGCCAATCTATGAACGCCTCTTGTATCCATATGAGCTAGCCCAACAGGTGAAGAGACTCTAAACTCTCACTGACTGATTTTGTTACAGGAGCAATTGAACATTCCAACTCCAGCATATGCACCAACTTCTGTATAATATTAGGGGAATAATGACTCAGCCCCATTATTTGCAAATTGTTTATTGCAGAAAGTAGGGAATTGGAGGAAAAGCATGCTGTCAAGATAACTAGGGCTGTCGATGAGATAAAGTTAAACAAATAAAGGTGAAACAAATATGGATGCCTCATTTAGGGAGATTGGTATGTAGGAGAGGGGCATTTTTTTTTTTGGACATACAGTGTGACCCATTTCAAAAGTTTATTGGTGAATAACCGTGTACAACACAAACCAGTGGAAGGAGGAAGCTGAAACTTGGCATGTAAATTGTTGGCTGCATGGGCTTCTCAAATCCATGAAGAAAAGAGTGGTAGTAGATGGCACCACCAGCACACAATTTACATGTCTTGTAGCCTGTGAATGGTACAAAAGTTCTGTGTGTGACCATGGAATGTGAAAAGTCAACATGTTAGTGTTCACTGTGTGCATCAGACTGATACAGAAGGTTTATTGAAAATTGAAGGAACATGGAGGCTGCCTTGAGGTCATACTGTTGAAGCCACTACATGCACCAAGGTCCATGCTCAGAAGTAGTGTTAGAAGAACTTGTGGCAAATTTTGAAAAGATTGGATCTATGGCCAAAATGCTGAGAAGTGGAGGCTGTAGGGTTTTGAAAGACATTTCTGATACTTGTTTCTTACATTCTTAGAAGCCCATGCTGGCAGTAGTTTACTTGCCAAGTTTCAGCTCATTATATCCTTTTGTTTGTGTTGTACTTGACCATTCATTGGTTATAGGCTTCACCTTTTACATGAAGCTTTCAAACAATGTGCACCATCCTCCAAGTGGAGTTGGTGTGCTTCTTGAAGGAGGGAGCCAAAGCAATGGGGCAGCATTCTGGAAGGCAATGTAATATTTTTCAGCATTTTATCTTTAGGGGGCTGGTAAACCACTGCAAGCAGCGTAATGTATCTTTGCACTTTTATCTAAAAAAGAAAGTAATCAGAGGCTCAAGTTTTTCTGCACAAATGCATGCTACTTGTATTATAAAATAAGTGAACTATGGTGGAAAATACTGATAATTGGTTGGGATGTCATCAGAGTAATTGAGACTTATGGAAGTTCTGGAGTTCTAAGATAATGGATAAGGTGTTGAAGGTTATTGGATTCAACACTTTTCATTTGGTGCAATGGATGACACTTGTTATTAGGTCTAAAGTAACTGCATTTTGTGTTTGTAAATTGATTGTCTATAGACCTCAAAATTATGTCACATCTTTCCAACTTCCATTTAGATGTGAGCGAGAATTAACATATCTGATCCTTGTTCAGATACAGAATACTGAGTTATGTTTCCCTTCAAATGTTACTGCCTTGTTCTTGATTTTTGGTTGAAGCATTATTGAACCCCTCTATTTTGGAGGAAAATGTGATTTTAAAAAATTATCTCCAATTGTCACTGGATCCATTTGTTCCTCAAATGATAGATTGTGGGACATTCCAGTTTTCCCCCCTTTTTTATTGCTTCAAAGTTGATGATATAGATAGACATTACTAATAATTAATCATTTCACAAACTCCCTGTATTTCAAAATTTGTTTCCATATTCTTATGTTAGTTTGTGATCCTTGCTGGTGCTTGATATATCATATAAGTATTGACAGAGATAGTTTGTTTTATCAAACTCCATATATATCTCACCTCAACCCTATCAAATGTATGGAAGAGTTCAAAGCTGATGGCCCCCATGTAGTTGGCATCTTTGGACTATTCTCATATTTCAGATGATGAGCCCCCCAGAAATAGGCTACATCTCACATATGGTAGGTAATCAGCAGGCAACAAAAATAAAGTCCTCTACAGAGCGATACACCTGCCGCTCCAGGCAAGCCAAACTTGAAGAGCAAGACTTGATGGATACACAGGTTAGCTGATGCAGTGTGTTTACCTGGGTTCTATTAATGTGCTAAAAGGCCTATTTTAAATCCAAGGCTTTCTTATGGCAGTTTTGAACTACTGTTTTTTATTTAATGTTGGGAATGAACTTCTTGCTTCCTTTTTTTGCAGGAAGTGCTGGAGATGACAGGGAACAAGGAGCTGAAGAGATTGAGATTTTATGCAGCTGGTCCAAAAATGAGTGGCTTCAGTGGGAAACGCAATGTAGAAGTCACCTGCAGGGGCATCAAAAAGAAGACAGTTATTTCTGTTAGTTTTTACCTTTGTTGATGACAGTGCTTAGGGGAAGCCATAAACTAAGACAATGATTAATTATTGCCTTCCAGTTGTCCAAGTGCATTTGTGTGGTCTGTCTGCAAAGCAGTACTGAAGAGCAGATGCTCTGGTGTGAGAGATGCAGTGACAGCTATCATACATTCTGTCTGCTTCTTCCTCCACCTGAGATCCCTTCTGGTGTTGTTTTTGTAACGAATGTATGGTATAGTGCTTCATCATGGGTTTCCATATTTTCAGTGTTCATTTCACTTTTCATAGGTGACTGGAAGTGCCCAAAGTGTGTATCAAAGGAGATGGTCTGGCCATATGTATCACCTAGTCTGGAACCGAAGCAGAGGGAATTCACCCTAGCCACATTTGGAGCCATGGCAGACCAGTTCAAGTCTGACTACTTCACCTTGCCTGTTCATGTAAAAAATCAGCTCTTGAAGCCAATGTTGTTTATGTGTGCCTCCAGTTAATTAAAGCAGCATCTCTTGGCTAGATGGTGCCACCTGATGTAGTTGAAAAGGAGTTTTGGAGGGTGCTTTCTAGCCTCAATGAGGAGGTCACAGTGGAACATGCCATTCTTAATACCTTGGATTATGGATCTGGCTTTCCAACCAAGAACTCCAAGAATTTGCATCCTTCTGATAAGGTGCCATTACTATAATCAACTTTGGAAAACCCAAAATCAGCCCAAGTTCTCATTTTTGCTGAACTCTCATTACTGGTACCCTGAAAGTGGCTAGTACAAAAAGTAGAGAGGAGAGGTGCTTGCGTTTTTAGGTGCCATTACCTAGGCATGGAGTGTCTTTTTCTCCTCTTTGCTAATCAAGCAATTTTTTCAGTTTGCCCATTATTTCTATGGGACATGATGGAATAAGGGTTTAGGAGTTGTCTTTTCCTTAAGAAAAAATCAATTTGCATTGACCAAACTGCCATAGGAAATGATGACATTCTTTCTGGTCTGCCCACACATCAGTAACATTGCATTCTATTGACTGAATGAGCAGAACTGACTGATTTAAAAAAAAATCATGTAATTTAAATCCCCTTACCTTATTTGTGCTCTTGATTGTTATTTTTCAAATGATGTTTATAGTGGCTTTGAAGGACCAAATTCCATATTTATACAGGGTGGTCCACAATTGTCTCTCCAAAAGTAAAAGCTTGTTACTCAAGAAGTATACATCTGATTTCAATGATATAAGACTCAAACGATAGCCATTTCAAAATATTTTTACTGTGGAAAATTTCAGCATTCCATAAGAAAATGGAACAAAGTTACATCCTCACAAATGAAAACTGCCAGATCACCAGTGTTCTATATGACTTCCATAATTTTCAGTGACTTTATGCAGCCTCTCTTTGAATGCCAGCAGAATTCTTTCAATCATCCCTGGTCCTACTGTGGCGAAGGTGTCTCTAATGGCCTGTTTCAGCATGTCATAGGTTATCGTATAGGCACAGGTTGTCATAGGTCCGTCTATGAATCTCTTCATTTTCAGAAACCACTTATGAATTGCCTTCCTGATCTTCTCATCAGGAACTGAGGCATTTGAACCCACACTGAAGAAATTTCCAATTTTTCACTATACAAATTTCTCTCTTCAGATTAACAAACCAAATGGCAGTATTCGTCTTCTGAAGGATACAGAGGTCACCCATGACAGACAATCCTTTGCGATGCATGAAAAATACACGAATGAAGTGCAAAATTCAGAAGGGATTGTGATATTTACAGACTTTAGTTGCACGATATGGGTACTTTCATTTGTTATGGTGTCACTTTGTTCCAGTTTCTTATGGAATTCTGAAATTTCCCTCAGTAAAAATATATTGAATTGGCTATCATTTGAGTCATATATCATTGAAATTGGATGTGTACTTTCTGAGTAATAAGCTCTTACTTTTGGGGAGACAATTGTGGGCCACCCTGTGCATCTTTTTTTGCATTCAGAAATTCGTCTGAAACATGAAAATTCAGGCCTTATACATGCCATTGTAAAAAGTAGCTAGTAGTCATTTTCTTGGTGCCAAGAGTTCTGCAATAGAAAAGTGCAAAAAAATGCAAGAAATAGGGAAAAAATACATTTATATTTAAAAAAATAATGATTTTTCCCTGCCTTGCTTGGCTAAACTCTTATCAGTACTTGGCCACCAGGAAGGACAAGATAATCATGCATCATAGCTCATGCAAATGTTAGGCATATTGTTATGTCAACCTCCATAAACAGCAGTGTTTCCTGACCTTTTCAATAGATTAACCTAAATTTTTGCTTATTGAAGACTTTGTAATGCTAAATAAATTTTTGGCCAATAGGAAATAATAATACAGGTGGGCAAACAACATGAAGCTAAAACTAAACCTATGCATTTTGTGTCCTTGGCCCTTGGCCATCCAAATCAGATCTCCACATCAATCCAGGAGTGAGTTACAATTCATAGGTTTGGATCAACTGATTCACAGGGTATTCAAAAGTAACTAATAACCCTTTCTGGTCCATTTTATTTGTAACACTATGGAGATTGTTGGACAATGTCTGCCAGTGGACTGCAAAGGGTTAACACTTTCATTGCCAGGGTATCAATGGCAACATGGTTATACAATGAGTCAGTGTGTCTGGCAATGAAAGTGTTAAAAATCCACAACACCCAGACTGAAGAGACCCACAAGAGAGCCATTGATGTTATAATTTGTTGGTGATCTTTTAGGATTATATCTGAAGTAAAAGTTCCTGATATTCAGTAGTTCTCTTGCTGTGATTATTATAAGGTCACAAAATTCTGTATAGCTTCCATTTTTTCCTTTGGACTTCTTGATCCTTCTGCCTACATTGTCCACTGAGTGTTGGATCATTGACAAAAGAAATGGAAGCACATCTCTGAAAATGGCCTTCTCATGTTCATCAAGATTTCTTAGGTTGAAAACAAACTCTCCTTCCTTTAGCAAAAGTGGTCCAGATCTGGCCCTATTTCATTTTTATTTTTTTGAGTCTGAAGTCATAACTGTGCCTGTTGTAACTACTCTATAAGTCTTGCAACTTCAACATGAGACAAACTCTGTCTTTGGTTTGATGTGATAGTAACAGGATATATAGCAGAAACGTTTCTATGAACCTTTTCCTTGCATTTTGTTTTGTGCCACCATGTGATGAATATCTTTTTTAAACTGTGTAATGAGGCATAGCATTACTTGGACAAGGGCACAGATTAAAATCTAATCCTCATTCAAATACTTAATCATCATTATGAACTTCATCCTATCACTACATACACAATTGGTTTGTATCTAGTTTGAATGAATAAAAAATGTATGGTATTAAAATTTGAAACTGTGCTTTTGATCTCTTGTTCATCCTGAAAAGTCTGCAAACTCTATCATTTGAAATGGACTATGTCTCAAACCTGGTTGCACTTTTAAAATGAAGAGTCAGACTTAAATTTTTACTTTGACAGCAGTATATTTTAATTAATCATTATGAGTTATTGTAAGGAATGGTTCTTTCCAGGAATATGTGGAATCTCCATGGAACCTGAACAACCTGCCCTGTTTGGATGGTTCAGTACTCAGGTTTCTAGGAACCAACAAGGTGTCAAAGATAATGGTTCCAAAGGTGTACATTGGAATGTGCTTTTCTGTATTCTGCTGGCATACAGATGACCATTGGAGCTACTCTGTCAACTACCTGCATTGGTTCAAACTTCTCATGCATTCTTTCAGCTTCAAACACTAGTACTTGTACTGACTGAAGATTTTCTCCCTTCCTTCAGGGGTGAACCAAGGACATGGTATGGGGTTGCAGGTGCAAAGGCAGATGCCTTTGAAACTGCCATCCACAATGCTGCTCCAGAACTCTTTGAATCTCAGCCAGATCTCCTGCAGCAGCAAGATATCATCATCAATCCTAACATCCTCATGAATGAAGGTGTGCCAGTCTACCACACCCTTCAAAAGCCAGGGGAGTTCATTGTGACTTTCCCCCGTTCCTTTCATGCGGGTTTCAACCAGGGCTTCAGTTTTGCTGAGGCTGTGAACTTTTGCCCCTTTGATTGGCTAAGTGTCAGCCGTGAATCCATCCTCCACCATTCACATCTCCGGCACCAATGTGTATTTTCACATGATCAACTAATCTGCCAAGTGGCTACTGCACGAAAAATCAGCAAAGAAATGGCTCTTGGTGCTTATGAAGACATATGCAAGATGGTTGACTCTGAGAAAGAGCTAAGACGGTATGTACTATGGTAAATGTCAGTATGTTTTTTTTTAGATGTGGAGAAAGATTTGTACCTGATAACCAGATTGTGAGGAAGAGTGGCATTTGATTTAGAAGGCATGACTTTAAAAAAAAAAGATGGTTGAGAGAAGGAAATAGAAATGAGGGAAGGAGGGGGATAGAAAGAATGAGAGGAAATGGAGGGAATGTACTAAGATCTTGTAGATATCCTTAAATATGGATGAATGGGTAAGAAGGAAGATCAAGGAGAGGGGTCTGGTTTGTGAACAGAGACGGTATAGCAAAATTGATGCTTTATTAGCACACTTTTAAATTTCATGCTAATTTGTTTCACTGCAGCTAGGTTATGAGTGATTATGTGAAAGAAATAGGAAATTGAAAGTGAACCAGAGAATTGCAGATTGACAAGACTCCTTGTCTGTACCTACAGCACAAAGCTTAAGCATCCTCCCCTCAAGTACCAGTAATGACCCTCTGCTGATTTTCAATATTCAACTTCCTTTGAGTATCTGCTTATAGGCTTGCTTTGGCATCATGAATCTTGATGAAATTTCACAGATCTTTATGCAAACACAATCAGCCTATGCAGAGTGTAAGTTTTGTGAATATTGCAGTTGTTAAGAGCAGAGACTTTTTAGTTAAAAGGGGTCTTTTGCTATACACTGTAATTTGCCAAGGTGTGTGAATATATGGAAAAACTTATTTCTCTTTATCTGTCACACTTGTTACACAAGTTTCTATACCCTGTTGGGCTGTGTGTAACATTTGGACCCGAAACCATTTCTCTGGTCTAGAAATGAAACTTTTGATTACATGCGAATAGTAAAAGAAACCTCTTTGGAGCCCCTGCTCAATTTTCCTGAAGCTTCTGAGATGGATGGGTGAGTCTTCAATCTCTTTGTGGAACCCAAAAGAGCCTGCACATCATGTGCTTACTTTCCTCATTTGAGAAATAAATTTATGAATGCTGAAAATTTTAGGGGGGTTTACAGAGGGATATGTAATGTGCTGCAACTCCAGGTGTGATCATTATCACATATCTGTGATATCTGTGACCAAAATGTCTCTTCTTTAACCAGATAATGTTAGCATGTTCAATTGAAGTGCTGTATGTATCAAAGGCATTTTTTTGCAGTGCCAGAATTCAATCTTCTATTTGTAAGAATCATCATCCTCATAACATCGTTTAACAAAGTATTATTTTCATTCTGGTATATCTTGTCATGATGGCTGTCTCTTCCACTGCAACATGCTCTCAGCCACAGAAAGAAAATTGTTTATTACATAGGCCTTAATCCCTAACAAAAAGTTATTGCTAGTGGTAGAAAGATGTTATTAAATAGCACTCAAAGGAAAAACATTAGTGTGGGATGTGTAACCCACTAAACTTATGGCTTAGAGTGAAAAAATAAGTTGAATTATGGACTGAGGCTCATGAAAACCCCGAGGTGGACCTGAAATGAGTACTTCAGTCTCAGAAGAGCAAAAAATACTGCCAATGCTTATGATTATGATTAGATTATGTTGGTGAGCTCAACTTCACTCCCTCTGTAAGGTTTTTTTTATATTTTTTAATTCTACATAATGTAAGTCAGTAAGTTCTCTCTTTCCATTTTCCAAAATGCCATGTCTTGCTGCTTAGCATGGAATATAGAAGGAGCTTGAAAGTGCTTTGCATAATTCTGGGATACCCTGAGTCCTATGAATTGTCCACTTTCAAAGGTCTGTGTTGGACTCTGGAGTGAAGAAGGCTGAACGTGTAGCATTTGGATTGCTGCCTGATGACATGCGGCAGTGTAAAGTTTGCAAAACAATTTGCTTCCTCTCTGCTGTCTCTTGCCCCCGAACCAAGAAGATGGTCTGTCTTCACCATTTCAAGAGAATGTGCAAATATTGTCCACGTTCGGCACACAAACTTTGTTATCGCTACACCCTGAAGGAGCTTGTGGCTATGCGTGAGAGCATGAAGCTGAAGGCTGGTGAACTCCACCACTGGCTTAGCAGTGTGAAATCAATCATAAATCCCAAAGGGAATGGTCAAGTTGGTGAGTATCCATGACTTTCTGTATCCAACTTAATGTTGCTATGGCTGGCATAAACATGACAATGCTACAATTTTTCACTTTGAATGTATATCCCTGTTGGTCTAGAACAGGGATGTGCAACTTGCAGGCTGCATGTGGCCTATGGGCCTGCTTCTTGCGGCCTGGTGATGCATAATGGGATAACAGGTAAGGTGAGTTTCACGGTGGCCCAAGACCCATCACAACTTTGGTCATCCCTTTGTAACTAGAAATAAACTGAGTCCTTTCAATTCCTTCTAATTTTTTCTCATGTGGGCATTGTTGCATATGTCCCAAGGAAGAAGGTTCTCAATGCCCAAGGCCATTTTTGGACATCGGAATTTTCTAGGGGTGGGGAGGAAGTAAGGGTTGTTGGCCAATCAGTGTGATTCATATGCACCAAGGACAAAAGAGTCTTTTCTTTTGTATTCTATGGCCCATGTGAAGAGTGAGACATTTCCATGTGGCCCACTGCCAATAGAGGTTGCACACCCCTGGTCTAGAATGACTATGACAAAACTGAATGTTTGAGTTTGTGACCATGATGAATACTATTTATGCCTGGTTATTATTATTATTATTTGTTGTTACATTCTTGGCAACTGCCAAAAGGAATATTTTTAATTGCTAGAACTAAAACTAGACAGAATAATATATTTCCTTTGGTTGAGCATGCATGAGATAAGTTCTGATGACATTCCAGAATAGTCAATGATACCTTGATTTTGATTTTGACATGATATAGTCATGACTGAGACCAAATGAACTCCATTAGTTATGACCATGACTTAATCAGTCAGTGAGACTTTGTCAGTTACACTTAGCATGGCCATGTTCCTATTGTCACTCCTTTTGGCAAACTTAGAAAATTAAAAGACTTGACAGAAACTGTACTGGCAAAGTTTCCTCACTGCAGCATTGTTTGAGACTCTGCAGCAGGCAGTTGATGAGGCTGAAAAATGGGTATCCTGTGTCCAGCAGTTGACTCCCACTCAAGACCACACAAGGTAATCTTGATTGCCTCACTTTTAGCTTGAGTTGTTGTCAGCTGCTACCATTGCCTCCATTACGATATTTACATGTCCAAGCATGAATTGCAGTCTTCAGCTCTATTGCAAGTCCTTCCTGCAAGTGGAGATTTTTTAAACTTAAAATACCTGTTAAAGAAATTAATGGAAGAAATTGTGCATCATGGCACTTAAAGAGTAAGTATCCAAAACTTCTTACCAACTCCTTTAAAGATAACCTTTGCCATAAGTATATATATCAGAATTTGGGAATTGTAATTGGTGATTTCCTGTTGTTTATCTTGTGTCAACCACAACTTCTAAACTTAACCCTTTAGTACCATGGGATTTAAATCCATTTACATAACCTCATTCTTGGGAGATTGTGATTTAAATGTCTAGAAAGCATATTTTTACTTAAACAGCCATAACGTCTGTAATTGTTTATTGGATTTGGATTTGGGATTTGAGTTTGGAGCACCACCTTTCAGATGACACTGTCAGATTTCAAATATGCTAAAAAATTCTCAACAGGAGAGGTGCAGCAAGTTACAGCTGCTCTGGTAATACATTGTACATTGGATGGCTGCATATGATGCAGCAGCCAGTCATACAGTGTACGTTGGACGGATATGAAAGGTTAATTGAATAGTAGGAATAGTAATCAGACAAAGAATAGATTACCTGTCCTACTTAGCATCAATCTATGCGAATGTATATGAAACCAGTTGAAGAAGTGCTCTGCTTAAATCTTTCCCTGGCTGGGATATCCGAACACTTCGAGGATGTCAACATAAAACTATGCCAACGTCAGGAAAAGGGATCTATCTTCTAGAATATTGGGCAAGTTGGGGTTTTCTTATCTGGAGGGATCATGGTTTATGTTGATATTCCCTAACCTGAGGAATCCCCTTAGAGTTAAGACACCTGAGACAGGTATGGAAGAAGTTTCATCTTCATGTTGTCCTTTGGGTGATGAGGGTTCTGGCTGGAGAGTAGGGATCTGCATTGGGTGCTGTATTCAAACTCCTCACAGTGGTTAGGGTATCCTCAAACCTCAAAATTCAAAGATTGTCATACAATAATTTGTTAGCTCCAACTATTTTCTGCGATTCGCCATTGGCTCTGGTACCTTCCAATAAGAGCAACATCATAACTGGTCTCTAACCCATTGACCAAAGACCACCATTGTAGAGCCCTAATTTTTTGGAATGGCATAAGTCTAGTGATAATGACAAGCTATACCAATGCAGAGTGAGCAAAGCAGTATGCTGTCCCATCATGAGATGGATAGGTGGCTGCTATCATATGAGCAATAGCAATGCTGGCCATGATTTATTTGCAGATTACAATCATCATATTGATTACCCATGTTGGTGTTATTATGAAACTGCACTGGCCTCATTCATTCTTCTGAGATATACTTGACATCAGCTTGTTTGATTTTCCTATTTAAAAGAGTGAAGAATTATTCACTTTTTGAATGTGTTCTTTTAGGTTGCAGTGCCTGAAACTAATCTACATGATTTGTTCCAAGTGATGGACAGGTTAGCAGTATCAGCGTATCAGTTTATTTTGGATGTATCTGTTATTGGCTTATATTCCTTGATATCAGCTAATTATGTATGATGCCCAGATTGCTACCAAGCTTTATTATTAATTTCGAGTAATTTTTTTAAGGTTGACTAACATCTAACCACGGTGTTAGTGTGAGCTGCCCATACATTCCAATATCCATCAGGTTTTTGTTAATGATCTCCACACAGTATGACTGGTTATTATTGATATCTCCAGCAAGGATCCTTTTTTACATTCTTTTTTGCATTCATACATTCAAAGCTATAAAATCCTATTTATATTTTAAAATTTGCCTTGATGATGTTTTGTCAATTATTGGCATGGATATGGACCAATGTTCCATTTTATCATAAAATGTCCATTTCAGTCAATTCTTGCTGCTATATATAGTATAGGTACATTTTCTTGGTTGTATGCTCCTAGGGAGCAACAGTCAGCTGGTGGAGAACTGAGGTGTTTATTGACTACTGAAGAACTCCAGCAGTTCTCTGAAAACCTGGATCGTTTTGCATGCCTCATTCCAAGTGGGGATACTATAGCAGCTGTACTCTCTTCTACTAAGTCATTTCTTGATCAAGCTCACTCCCTTCTGGAAGTCCCTAAGCCCTCCATTGAGGATCTGAAGATATGCATGAAGGCTGGGGATTCCCTAGGAATCACATTACCTGAATGCTTGAATGTGAAAAGGGTGAGTCTTATATCCCTCCCAGCAGCCTTGGGATATGGAATTTATTGTGGTAATAAAAATTAATTTTAACAGGTCTATGAAGCAATGTGCTGGATGGACAACATGGAAAATTTCATGAATGGCCAGGAGCCAAGCTCAATTGAAGAATGGAAGAAGGAATTTGCTAAGGGTCAGGCTCTTTCTTGTCCTCCTACTCAGCAGAAGACTTTGAAGAAGACAATCTTCCATCTGGAGGAGCTCATATTACAAGCCTGGGAAATGGAGATAGATGCTAGCATAACACTAAGCACCCTGTCAGTTCCCTCCTTTCTGTATTAAGCCAAGTACAGAATAACTATGGGACATTGCAATCCACAGCCTCTGAAAGGTGACACTGCACTACCAGCAAAAAGGGAAAAGTCTGTAGAGATGATTCATTGACTTAAAAAAAAAAACAACAGAAATGAGGATTTGTGGATCTTTATTTTAAGATTTTGAATTTTTTTCTTCTTATGGCAATATACCAGTCTTATGAGACATGGGAAGTAGAGAAGTTTTGCTTGGAAAGGATTATTATTTTGGTCTTGATGTGGTTGTTTTAATTATGTTCTCATGTGATGCATTTAGCTTTTGCATTCTTGCCCAGTTCTGACTTTCTGGAGGTGGAGGACATCATAAAGAAAGCCAAAGCCTTCCCCAGTTTTTTTCCATCTCTCAGAGCTCTAAGGGAGTTGCATAAAAAGGTGAAGGACTGGCTGGCCAAAATTGAGCGAATCCAGGTAATTTTGGCCTTTTTTGATACTATACTGTATGAAGTTAGTCTTCAGAGATTTTGTTCTTAAATTTTTTTTTAGTTTGAATGAATAAAAGAATGATTGAAGGCTTTTTATATTTTCAGGAACCACCATCGATTGTATCTGTTAATGAACTGGAATCCCTGGTCTTGGAAGGACAGGATCTGCAAATATGCTCTGATGTCCAAAGCCAGCTACAACCTCTCCAAGAACAATTGCACTCATCTGTAGCCTGGCTAGATCGTGCAAGAAAGCTCTTTCTTTGCTCCAACATGTGCTATTGTCTCATTGAGGTGTGTATTCTTCTAATTGTCTCAGTGAAATTCAAGTTGAACTTTGAATTATGTTGATCGAAGGATTTTCTTGGAGGGCAGGTGCTGTGTCCTCGCAAGAATTTCCAGGACAAGCTGGCCCATCTGAAGAAGTGCCCCTATAAAGAAGAAGATGGCATGAGCCAATTGGCTTCCATCCTTGGAGTTGAATTAGAATTAAACAACCAAGGAATGGATGTCCAAACCACATACAGGGCCAGTCAAAGTCCCTTCATAAATCACATTCCATCTTGTTTAGTTCAGCATACAAGTATTGAAAGTTACCTTACTTGGACAGGAGGCAGCTAAGAGAGAGATGTTCAAGATGTGGCTCCTTCGAGAGGAAAACAAGCACAAGCAACAATTTGATGAACCCATAGAATGTTGCATCTGCCAGAGACCTGAGGAAAGAGTCATGCTTCAATGTGAACTGTGCAGGGATGTCTTCCATGGTGAGAAGCTTGATTCTTGTATACTATCGGTGCCTTGATATGTCAGAAAAATGATTTGATTAACACCAATTTGGAGGAGTGCCTAACTACAATAATATCAAGCAGGGATTATGCATTCCATACCATTACTGAACAACCAAACTGGCTGGATTGACTTTGGATTATAAGACCTCTCTTGAGACAGTACTGAACAAGGTTGGTCCCAGGTGATGCTGAATAGAAGTAGTGTTTATTGGAGGAGTTTCTTATCTGAGTAATGCTAAAAATTCATTCCAACTGAATCTCAAAATGGTATCTTGGTTTATGGACCATACTAGAACATGATTTGTGTTGCAGGTCAAAGTTCAGGTGTGTTTCAGGCTGATATAAAAAGTATGAATATGGATGACTGAAAATTTGGATCACTTTTATATAGAGCTGACAAATTTTCCTACTTTTTTTTTACTCCTTTCCAAATTTTCAGAATAATAAGCTGATTTTTAGGCTTCAAATGTTAGCAATACAATTGATGTTTTTTTAAATTATTATTACTTGGATACATTTTTACTTATTCAATTCATCTATTTCACCACTGATAGTTGCATGGAAGTGGGATACTTCAGAGACTGAAGAGCACCTGCATCAACAATATCCAGTACTTCATGAATCCCATCTTTGAATGATGAAGGACTGGACAAAGCAGGAAAAAAAAGGGGAAAGAAGGGCATATTGGCTGGTGACTAACCCAGCAGACTCTTTTTCTCCCTGTGTTGTGGCTGATGGAAAGCAGGAAGATATATAGGTAATTGGATGTATAGATTCACAGGGTGCCTCAAAAGAATTTAACATTCCAAGAATGGATATTTCTTGTAATATATCAACCCAAAATGAAAATTTCCAAAAGCTAAAGACTGAAGAAAGATTTAACATTCTTTGACAGAAAGCTAAATTAATATAATTAAATTCTTAAGGAAGAAATTGAATAAAAATGAAAATGAGTAAAATTCAATGATGTTACTTGCTTGCTTGCTGGACAAGAATTCAGCAATGTAAGCAGTCTGATACACTTGGCATCCATAAGTTTTCTGTCAAACCCAATTTATTTTCCTCTGCGTTGGTGGGTGATATGCTTTAATCAGAAAATACATGTGTAGGTCTCTAAAATCAGCACAAGAAGAATTATTATGATTCTTGTATATCATGTGAACCATACTGGGGTCATGGAGAAGCTCACAACTTTAGCAGCTTACCAGTACATCCTTCAGTGACATACTGATTGTGAGTATATTTGTTTGTCTAAATTTCAGCTCTCATATCTCACTTCAGAATGGATCAATTTTCATGCAGTTTTTAGCAAATGAGTGTGTAATCAATCATATTTTTAAATGCATCAGATAATTTCTTTTAATGCCCAAGATGGTGCAAAAAAAAAATCTAATCTTGCAGTGCTAACTTTTTTTGAGACAGCTCATATTTTCCAAACTTGAGAAATGTGAAGGGTTGAGTGATGAAACTTAGCATGGTGGTGGGTGCAGTTGGACCAGGTAAATGAAATTAATTTTAATATAAAATATTCAATAGTAAAACCAGTATGAGGGTAGTTTGACAATGAGTGAGAATCTCAGTTAGTATAGGATGTCATGGTAGTCACCTTGCCGCACTTCAGTGCGTACTTGAGATTTTCGCTCATTGTCAAACTACCCTCGTATAAATACTAAAGTGCAGAGCAAAGTCTGCATGCACAGATAAGGGTGAGGTGACATCAGTGGCTGACAGAATGGTGACTTGCTAGGGAGTGTTCCTGTCTCCTCTCAGCATTAGGAAGACAAATCCCACCTCATACCTTCAGGAAACAACTACTTTTTCCCACAGGGAGATTGTGGGAAGAACTCATTTACTACATGACTTTTTTTCCCTTCTTTTTCTCTCCAAAAACTGCTTTTGTGTAAAGATCATCACTTCCCAAGTCCATCATCTGTCTCTTTCATGTGACAGGAGGCATTGCGAGCCTGGTTTCCTTTGCTACTTTTTCCCAAGAGATCAAGTTAGAAAATTAGTGAAGAATTAAGTCCCATGGCACAGAGTGGTGTGATAGTGGTGAAAATAAAAAATAGAAATGTGTGAATCCAAGTTTGTTCCTGAAAATTTTTTTTTTCATCTTCTGGGTTGTCATTGGCACAGATGACAAGTCTTGGAATTTTTCAAGTATGGGTGCTGGTGAGCCAATCAGTAGTACAGTAAATAGGAAATCAGTAATCACTGAATAGCCCCTATTGCTTATTGGCATAATGAATTGCCCTAGAAGGTGAATGATGAAAGCAGCAAAGGCACAATGATCACTCTAGAATCCCTGCAAATTCAATGTTGGACATGCTTTCATGAGGGCATGAATCCTGTCATTTGTTTTCTTTTTGGATCCAGATGTTTTGCATTTTTTATTTTTAGCTATTCACCTTTATACCCTATTAAGGCTTTTGGAGCCCTTGAGTATCTGACCAAATGTTTGAAATCTGATCTAAGACGTATTCTTTTACCACTCCATGCCATACATATTGTAGCACTTGATACCCTTTAACTGCTGCATATTATTTTGGCTCAACAACTATTATGTTAGATATTCTTCCCTTCTGGTTGATGGTGTTCTGATGCTGCAGATGTTTGGTCATCATTATTCCAGTATGCTCTCATTCCTTGCCTGTCACCCATTAAATCCCTGGTGTTTGCAGCAACTTGTGTCCCATTCTCTAAACTGCTTGGTCTGAGGGACAAGTCAAGTGAAGATGGGAAGGCAGGAGAAGGACAAGCATTCATATGTCCATTATGTGAACGTTCTCAACGGCCCCATCTCCAGTCCATCCTGTCTCTTCTAATGGATATGAAGAGGCTTACTCTGCATCTTCCTGAATCTGTGGTACTCGAGAGTCTCATTGAACGTGCCATTAATTGGTCGGTAAGGGCTTGTAGCAAGTAGTTATTGAATTTGAGTACTTTGCCCCTGCAAGGACAGATATGAGATACACAATGATCAGAGATACAGGATGACCCCAAAAAAAGGCACACTTTTCTATACATATTTTAGGTGTGATTTTTTTCAAGGATTTTTTTCTAGTTACATGTAATGGAAAGAAGAAAGACTCAGCTACAAAATGCTTTTTTCAGACTTGAAATATCTTGAATGATGACTTGGAAAAAAATGATTGAATTTCAGTTACAAAAAATTGGTGCTGTGCTCACCAACATACAGCAGCAGGCATATCCAAACATTCTAGTGACATCTACTGAGGTCAGCATTTCCCTTCCCATTCTCATGAGTATCAGGACATTGGGGGGATGTTGAGCTGAGTTGGTGAGTGGAATGCCAATTTTTTCGAACCAAAATTCAATCTAAGTACCTAAGTATCTAATTCAATCTAACATTTTGTAGCTAAGTCTTTCTTCTTTCCAGTACATGTAATCAGAAAAAATATCCATGAAAGCATTGCACTTGAAATATGCATTGAAAAGTGTGCTTTTTTTTTTGGGTCACCCTGTATAAGATCTGGAGCTTTTTGATGTTGCAAAATTATTCACCATCAAGTTTTGCAATAGGTACAGGAGTTAATTTATTTAACTTTGTGGTGAAAGTGGCTATGGGATCTGAGAAATTTCAATACCATTTTGTGATGCTACAGCAGGAGGTAAAGCTCTCTACAAGCACAGCAAAGATGGAGACACCTAATTGGACATGCCCTGCTCATCAGTGATGATATTTCTGGCCAATTCAGGTAGTCAGTGTTACCCATTTTGAGCTCTCATGTCCTTATCCAGCTTCAACAGGGCCAAGATGTCCCTCTTTAAGGTAGCAATACCCCTTTAAAACCAATATGGCTAGTTCCAGTGGTTTAAATCAACTCTGCATATCAAGTTGGAGGCCTTGAAAAACTATTTAGATTTAATGCATAATTTGCATTAATTGTGCTAATTAGGTGTCAATATGGAAAAAAGTGGAAAAAAGTAGCAACATTTCAAACACAATATATTAAAAATCCTTGAATATAAATGGATGAAATTCACACATAATAAAAGACATCACAAAACTTGGAATGATGGACCAATTTTATGAAATTCCCTCGGAAGAAAAGTATTCAACCAATTAAAATTTTTTTCTCCATTTTGACCTACTTCTTACATATTAATATGCTAATTATTCCAATCACGCCCACAATATTGGGAAATGCTCTCATCATTCCACGGCCACCAATACAAGGAAACTTAATGCCAAAAATCATATGGATATCTCTACTAGGTCCTGAGATATCATGCTCAAGAGCCCAGTACATATGATGAAAATGAGTTTTCAGGAAATCAATAAGAGAAGTGAATTAGCACCCTGTGAGCCATACGCATAGGTCATCAAAAACTACAGAACCTACTGACTCCGTGGAATGAGGCACCTAGGGGTGAAATCCAAAGTGAACTTTAGACTTAAAAAAAATTATGGTGTTGAAATTTTAATTTTTCATCTTTTCTAACTGAAGGGTCAAAGTCAGTACTAAGGAGATTTAAAAAAAGACAGTACCACATTAATCAGTTAAAATTACACCTATTTAATTAAGTTTCATTATTTTTTTCAAACGGGAGAGCAATCTTCATTGTCAGAAGTATAGTTTGAGCCAATTTTTGTGAAAACGATTTTTATTTCAACAAAAATTTTTTGCAATGGGGTATTGGTACCTTAAGGAGAAGGCCTTTAGATGAGAACCCTTCTGGCCAAGAGGATGAATGCTATTTTCTCATCTGCTACTAAGAGTGACAGTTAATTTTTCCCCTCCTTACCCCTTCAACTGATTGGGTTTTTTCCTTAAGCCATTCCTGTATTGCTATGTTTTTTATGTTCAATTGTAAATTCCTTTCTCTCAAAAAAGGCTAAAAATTTATTGGAATTCATTATCAAATTTTACTCTCTATTGGAATTTGTTGGAAATTCTTAAGAAGAAAATGGAAATATATGCTGTGAGCAGATGCAAACCAGTTCAACTTGGACAGATATATGAGGTGCTTTCCAAAAGTTTGTACCAAAAGTTTGTACCTTTTTTCAGCCAGACTCAGCCAGAGTGCAGTGCTGTACTATGGGCACCAATATCATCCTTGGTCTCTTGCCTGTCAGCTGTAAACTTTGTGGACATTGCATACGTTTTTGGGAGTCTTATTTTTGAACAATGGCACAAAAAATTAACTTCACTCATGATGAGCAAAAAGCTGGTGTAAAACTTTTATTGGCATGTGGAGAACAAGCAACTAAAATTCACCAATAGCATAGGGAAGTCTATGGCAATACTACCATGGCTGACTGCACCATTCACAATTGGGTTTGTGAGTTTTCTGGGGAAGAGAATCTGCAAACGATGCAGATTGCTCAGGAAGACCAGGGACTTCATTGACTGAAGAAAATGTTTGCTGTGTGGAGATGATGGTTATGGAGGACAGATGGCAGACTGCCTATGACATCTCCCCAGCTCTGGGAATGTCTCTCAGGAGTATCTTCTGCATATTGACAGAAGAGCTTGACATGAGCAAAGTCAGTGCATGTTGGGTGCCCCCACATGCTCAACCAGAAGAAGCAGGTGCACTTGGACATTTGTCACATGCTCTTGACAAGACATACAGCCAACCCTGCAGAGTTTTTGGATAAAGTCATTACCATGGACAAGTCCTGAATCCCACTCTTCAATCTGGAAACCACAAGACAATCCAAACAATGGAAGCACAGTGATTCACTGCCTCTGAGGAAATTCAGACAAGGGACGTTGATTGACATGGTTCTTTACACAATATTTTTGGGATATGCATGGGCTTGTTCTGGCACATTCAATCCCCAAAGGACAAACAATATCCAATACTACTGGGACTTGCTTCAAAAGAGCTACTTCCTGCTGTGACCAAACTCTGCTACAGTTCATGAAGGGCAAATTCATCCTTCACCAGGACAACACACCACCTCACACTGCACACATTTTGGCAGTTTCTGATGGAACAGGGATCAAAACCTTGCCTCATCCACCATATTCACCTGATCTGGCTCCCAGCAACTTCTGACTGTTAAGCAGGCTGAGGCTTTGCTTTGGAGTACCCATCATTTCACATCAAGAGTTGCTCATGGAAGTATGATTTACCAGTGGTTTAAACGTACCAATGAAGATTGTCCAGTGCTATGAAGGCTGGTTAAAACTGTGGTGACTGTATCTTGTGGAGGGAGACCATGTTTGCAAGAAAAATGTAAGCCTGTCTCTTCGCTTGAATGTCGTCCACACTAAACAGTACAGCCTTTTGGAACATACCTCCTCTACTTATCAGTTGAAAGGTTAAGGAATGTTACACCCCATCACCACTGCAAAGCACAATTCATAAATGGGGAAGAAAAGGATTTTAATGCAAAATAAAAATCAACATCATAATTTCTCTGTAAATTTCAGTGAATGCTTATGAAGAATGTCATGAAAATTTCACATAAATCTTCTGGGTCGTTATGAATTTCCTCAGTAAAGTTACATCAAAGAAAGATTTAGATGAAAGATGTATTCTACATCTCCCCTTGACAATGTGACAGAGCTGACATTCTACTTTATTAGCTCTACATTTTCTATACATTCAATCTAATTCAATGGGGGAGCATCTCCCTACTATTGACCTCAATACAAAAAGGACATGGTAAGCCCATTGTGAGGTAATCTGACCTGAGGAAAGAAAGGTAAGCCTCTTAGACTTGTTATATCAATAGGAAGGAACACTCCCATCATTCTGTATGATGCCTTAAGAACCCATGATAATAATATAAAACTGGCATGTTCCATTCAGGAATGAGAATGTGTGACCTAATGCTTAATCTTTCCTAACAATAATGAACACAAGTTTTCTTTTGAATATGCTGAATTAGCCATTCCAACCAGGCTCCACCTCTCTCATGAGTGGAAAGATTCATCCTGTTTTGTGACAGTCTTTTGTCTCATGTTCCTGGTTTCTACTTTCTGGATTTCATATATTTCAACCATGTTAAGGAATCTTTCCTATTTATGGTCTTTTCTATAACATACTTTATTCTTTCAATCCATATATTTCATGCAGAAGTCAGGTCATTATTGGGTTCTGGAATTTGATAATCTGGTAATGGAATGCTGAAAAAAAATCACAGAGGACTAGGTAGGGAAGGAATGGATAAAGAACTTCAATTACCAAGGAAATGAATATCTTGAATATATGGAAAATAATGATGATATTGAGAAAATGTGAATATGGAGAATTGAAAAGGACATGTATAGCTCAGGGTATATTTATGATATCCAGTAATTTCTGTGGAAGATCACATTTGATTGTTATGCTCAAGAATCTCCTCGTCAAGATCATTTGTGAAGGAAAGGAATGTTTGTACTGCCTGGAGGAGAAGGAAGGGTGAGGAACCTTGTCAGATTTGGAACATTCTGGGAGCTGTGCCAATTTACATCAATAGGGACTTAGTGAACTCCCTGTATATACTTTATGTATAGGTAAAACTAGATATACTATAACCATTCCTACCTCAACCTATATGTATATTCTAATTATTACTATGTATCAACAGAAACAGCTTTGTAATTGTTATTTTTGCTGCCTATCCCACTGTTATGCTGGTATTCTGCATCAATGAAACTATGTGCTACTTACTCCATAGCCATTAATGGCCTTTATTACTGTTGCTTAAATTCTACCATGTTTTATTTTATTATTGATTATTTTAATGCATGATTTGGTTCATTATGAGAGATTTCGCCATATGAGTCTAGGTTAGGCAGTAGGCTACTTTGAAACTAACATTTTGTATTGTCCACAAGGTAGGATGTTCTCCACTCTTGTTTCTTAAGGATTAGGTTTTCCCTTTTTAAAATCCATCCATGTTGTCACGTGGAATCTAGGCCCGAGCACGACAGGCTTTGTTAGAGATGCCCAAAGTCGTCAGCACCTCCAAGTCTGGATTTGACCGCCCTGACCATGTGTACTCTGAGGGTATGTTTTACTGAATATTTTTGGTGACTTCTAGAGGTTAATAAAATGTGCCATGTGGCATGGACCAGCTTGGGTTAGCTTCAGTTTTGCTGGAGGTACATAACTGCATTAAATGGAAGAGAGTCTCCACTTTATGGCTTACCTTTGAAGAAATTTTGGGTCCTGCCCTAGATATGTCCAAATAAACTAAGAGAAATAATGCAAGATTTTCCCCACTTGCTCAGTTTCTACCAATGGTAACACTGCAATTTCTTTTTAAAGCATTACTCTATGGTAGCTTATATGTTTGGATTAATTGAATATTAGAGAAGAGTTTAGTTTGAGTAAGAAAGGAAGGATAGTTTGGATTGAAATGAATATCACATTCATGAGACTAAATATGTCTGCCTGCCTAGTAATTTTGCTATGATGAAATTTCAATATTTTTCAATTATTCTTTTGCTTTTCATGTTTTTCAATGGGTGGTAGGTCTTGAAAAAAAGGGAGAAAGTGTAAGATTTGAGGACAGATTGCTTCATGACAAGTCAGTTGTGTTTTACAATGCTAGATAGTTTGGCATACTGAGTGACTGCACTTATGGTAGGTGAAGGCAATCCATACTCGGTAAAAAAAAAAAATGCAATGCATCTGTGAAATGAATAGAAGTACAGTGGTTACTGCTTATTGTTATCGTTGGTTAATGTTATCAGTCATTTATTGTTATCAAAACACAAAAACCAAAACAAAATCCTATTTTGACCTTTTTTCTGCTAATACTGTATAATCAACTCTGCTGGCTACTGCTATCAAAAATTGTATACCCAAGCCGTAAAAATAACCCTATTCAGAACCAGCTTCTGACTTAAATATTTGTGTTTTGTATCATACAGGACAACATTTTTCATTATATTATTTTATGTTCAAGCAGACTTTTTGAAATGAATTAATTTGACTGAATGAACCATTAAACTAAACTGAAAATAAAATTTTCAACTACATATGTTTCCAGGTTTTATTCTTTTCTTTGTTTATCCTAAGATGGGTGGGGTAAACCTCAGCGATTGCTGCATATTGTTATCAGCTGGTTAATGTTATCAAGTTCTTCATGCACCATAGTGATCACAATAAGTGACACCTACTGTACCTTGATAATGAACATTTTATTAACCTCCTTTCTGTCAAGATTTTGGAGATGCCCTAAATTTCATTTCATAATTCTCAGAAGGGAGTCTTTGGAAAATTCAAGGCCATTCCTCACTAGTCAATATCAGCTCTGCAGTTTTTGCCTTGATCAGTCTTTCTTTGATTGGCATGACACTTCTGTGATCACATTCTGTCACATCATATCGTGTTGAGTTGATGTAATGTGTCATCCAATATAATTTCATGTTTGAGTTTTCTTAGCAGCAATACTCTATGGGATGACCACCTCTGAAAAGTATATGGAACTAGAGAAACTCCTTGTTGAGGGTCTCCTCATTGAGGTTTCCTTGGATGAGACAACTTTGTTGTGGAAGTCATTGCAAGCTTTTCGGGTACCTGATGAAGTTCGACCTGTGCCATGTCTGCAAGTCTGTTTTGTTCTGATTCATAATGTAATAGCTAATAGTTCTTGAGTGCAGGATTTGATAATGCTTCTTGTGAAATTCAGGTCCTAGAAGAAGAGTTAGTGGTGCAGAAGAAGCAAATGCGAGAGAATTCTGCAGCTGCTTTGCAAGCAATAGCAAATGCAATAGCCATGCATAAAAAGCCAGTGAGTGAGAATCTGGATAAGAAAAACCTGGCAGTGGAATGTGCTGAGAGAAATGAAGAAGGTTTTGCATCTCCTCAGATCCAAGGATTTTCCTTGGTTCCTCTGGAACAGGCCCGTAGATCCCCAGTAAGTTTTTTTCCTTGTTTACTTGGAGTTTTGAGCCTGTCAATTTTGTCATGGTATGATTAATTTACCTTCAAGACAGTAGTAAGAACTACTGGGCAATGAACCCAGCTGAACAAATTGTCACCAATGAGAATTTTTGGAGAGAGTGTGCTGCTCCGTCATGCCTTGAGCCCAACAGTAAATTATTGACACTAGGCAAGAAATATGGGTATACAGGGTCTTATATAATTCATGACTCAAAAGATTGTGATGTGGTTATGAAACTGGTGGAAGAATAACAGAAAATACATATGTAAAATCTGTAGGGGACACAAGTTTTATTAGCAGATGGTAGAATCATCATCTTGAACAATGTGTAGGAAAGGAGATGACAATGGCTGTACAAAACTGTTAATAGGGGGACCTCATTTGAAATGAAAATATGCACAGAAATATTACAGCATTTTTTCATTTGCAGGTATCAGAATGTCACTTTCTCACCTATATGACTTGTCATTCAACATGGGATCTCCCATAAATGGTTTTGTACAGTCATTAATTTCTCCTCTACATTGTGATGACAGCATTTGCATATAAAACTCATGCACACTATATTTCTTCTGCCCTATTCATGTTTATTCTTCTATATGTGTGTCATCACGACACTTTAATGTTCTTTCCGATTAATTTTTTTTTGCTCCCTGCAGATCTTATTTGCATTTTATTAAAGTATAAATTTTCCACAGTTTCAGGCCATTCCTGATTTGGTGAATTCTCTTACCATTGTGTGTTCTGTGTAATACAGATACCATGTCTCTGCCTCTCATTTTTTCAAATTCTCTGTCACTATGTCACTATGGGTGACCAGATTTTTTTCAGGAAAAATCAGAAAATTTTAAAATAATACCTTCCTTGCAATGTGAATAAACCAGGGCACCAAAATGGAAAGGAAAATTCAAACTGGGACATAGCCCCTAGCCTGAAAAACCAGGACTGACCCAGTGTTTCCAGTAAAACTGGAACGTCTGGTCACCCTAGAGTGAAAACCTTTGAGCAACATAGGGTTCAGTGATGTAGTTAAGGGTATGATTTTTGGCAGAAACTTGGAAGCTGAGATTAAATCAAAAGCATTTTATAGATGATGGGATTGTGTGTCTCTGTGGACTGTGTTAAGTTCTTGAAGCAGTTCAAAGTTGTGAGAATTATGTTGCTTCAGAATTTTCAATAATAGCATTTTTAGCTTCATGGAAAATATTAATATATCATTTGGCTTGGGAAATTGGGAGGCCCATTGTGCATCATTTTGCTGAAATGTTGAGTTCCTCATTAATTCCATATAAGTTAAAAGTTTTTCATCTTGAAGGGCCAGAAAATGGCCTATTTACATGTAAATAGCCTACATAATGCCCATCCCTTTGGAATTTCATTCATAGAATGATGTCTTAACTGAACTTTTCTTTTGAATATGTCTTCACAGGTGGGCGAAGGCTAATGTGAACTACTGGATGAAACTGACAATCAGGATTTCATTGTGAAGCCATTTTCCCTCAAGGATCAAGTTTCCCTCAGAGAAAAATGAGTTATTCTTTTATTTTTTTTAGTCATCATGCTGTGTGAACTGCTGAAGAACTGAAACAGTGATTCTCCCACTTGAAGATGCTGTGAGTGCTAAGGGCTGCCTATATATGGATATCTTCAGTCATGTGCTGTTTAACTACTCTTGGGATTGATTTGTAACAATGGGGAACTGTGTTTAAGAAGTGATTATCATGTGCTAGAAGTTCATACTCTTTTTCACGTTATTTGTGGAATGGCAGTAATAGATTATTTCTTAAACCCAAGTACTGAAATAAATGGGTTTTAAGTTGATTAGACGATTGAAGACTCAATTTTTTAATAGTCACATTATATGCATTGCGCATGCAAAAGATTAAGAGCAGACTTTCACTCTAACTTTACATGTGACATCACAACACGACGTCGTGTTTAATTCGAGAAATTTGACTTTTTTCATCATGCTACTTGGCTCCAGATTTGTGACATCTAGATGTTCTCAAGAAGTGGGCTGAGTTTGGGGTTAGCCCCAGACAGTCCCATCCCGTTTAATGATTGTTCCATTTTGAGCGTTTCTAAATGCCTGCAGAAAAAAAAAGTCGCAAAGTGGTCTGCTGGGATTTTTTCATTTTTTTCGCTCGAAGCATCTGATGAAAGCGAAGAGGTACCCTGGCTTGGAATGTTACTCCGACAATCCAGCTGATCGAACATATTGTTGAAAATCTGTTCAAGAAATATAGATGGGCTGGCTGAAGAAATCTGGAGATAGCGAGGAAGACCATGGTGATAACTCAAAACAATGGAAGTTGTGCCCCCATATCATGACAGAATCTTGCGAGTCACTTCGAGGAGCCGAAATAGGGACAATTAACGCAGAAGACGCCTTCCAAGCCATAACTGAGTTTTGGGGTAAGGTTATGACGTGATAGGTACAATGTGCAGGGGGCGCAACCAAAGGGAGGGTTCAGGGGTCTGACCCCCACCCCCCCCCCCACACCCTTGCTCATGATGGAATCTCTTTACTTTTCCATCCCCTTCTTCATCAAGGATACAGAAAGATATGAGGAAACGACCTGAGAGCGGGACTGGAAAGGCACAAAGATAGGTGAAAGGTTAAGGTAACGCCAGTCACGCGTTGCTACTCACTTCAGTAAAGTGAACCTGTGAAGGAAACGTCCTGCACATGTGACGCTACTGAATTTTTCCTGAAAACGGAAGGACGACAATTCAAATAAAAGGCGTGAGTTACGTACATGTTAACGAATTTCCAGTTACATGTCTGGGCAGTGATATTTGGAATGAATCCCGAAGTTAATTTAGTTCATTTTAAGTTTTTTTTTTAGGTATCGAATGCGCTTTTATCATTCGGAGTTCAAATTCCGTTTCCACCATTTCATAACATTTTTCTTCGTTTCATTTTCTTTGTTCGTGTGTTCGCGCTGTTTTGCGTTTTTCTTGAGTATGTCTTTCCTGATGATATGATAACGCCTTCCTGCATCCGGAGACGTTTGAAAGACAGGTCATGAGAACATCGAATCCCCCCAAACTTTGGGGCTGGTTGCACCACTGATAATGTCGCTCCTCAGCGGCATGAAACTGCCAAGCTGCGAAGAGCCAACCGAAGGAAAGGAGGAGCACTCCCTTGTCCATCGACATCGCAAATCGTTTGGAATCCGGTCTCGTTCCTGCGACTTGCGTCAAGTAATGAGGCAACATTTGATCAGCTTCTCTAAAACGTCTACCGTGGACAATTTCACCAGGATTTAAGGATTCCGAAGCGTAGGGGAAACCCGAACGCAGGGTTCCTTCAGAACGAAAAACGACTCGAACCCTTATCGGTTTTTAAGAATGGCACCACCGTGATTTGCTCAGGGCAGTTTCTAGGCGTGTTGGCGCCTAGGGCAAGGCCCTGGATTTGTTTGTCGCGACGAGCGTTTTCTCCGTTGCCAGGTGATCTCGCCAATCCGACGGTCATAGTATCCTTGCTCTCAAAAGAATAAGCTTCTCATTAATTTTTTAATGGTGGGAAGTCTGTTTTAGAATGAACGGGCACTCGCTATTATCCACTTCTTAAAAAATAATCTGCTTGGGAATGGTGGCTGGCCATCTCTGCTTTTCTGCGAGTAAAAAATTTCTAACGTAAAAATCGCTCGGAAAATACTTTCTTCTGGCTTGAGTTTAACCAATAATGAAACCAGCCTGTCTTGTTCGCTTGTATGCATAGAATCAGTTGGCTTGATGGTTGTTTACCCTTTAAAAAAGAAAATTCTATCTGCGAAATACGAAAGTGGGAACACAAGTGGACGAGCTAGGTACCCTCTATTTTTTTTTTAAGATATCCTCACTAAAAAGGCCAAGGGTCAAGAGGAAAATACAGTCTTATATCAGGACAGGGAGCCCACTGGAATAAAACAAGTTTCACTACCTAGAAATTGATTTTTTCAAGTATTTAATTTAAAAAGTTTGCCCCGTGCGTAGCTGGTACAGAATAGCAAGACACGTTATAGCGTGCTTCAGAAAAGTCCAAACCCTCACGTCAAATTAAGGGGGAAGGGGCAGTTATAACAAGAGGAAGACTCCGATCACGGCCTGGAAAACTTGTCAATCGGGATCATTCGCGACGTTCAATCGGCACAGGCGGATGAGGGAAGACAGCCAATATGTCTGCCTCCAGACTGAACCGGGGTGCAGCACGTGCTCGAATGGAAAGTGAAACCTTCTCGCTGGAACTTTTACGTGACCTCTGCCCCTTATCTAGAATCGATGAGCCTGTGCAGGCCCTGGAAGGAGGCAGTGTAGGAGAGATAGACCTACGCATACACCTGCAAATTAATTCATTCCAGTCTTCAATAAGAGGGTTTGGCTTTTTTTGAAACATGTCAAAGTGTATCAGTTTAAATTTTAGAGATGGAAGTACTGCGCACGCAAGTTTGGCAATGGCATAAATATGAATTGGGCAGAGATCTATTCCATATTTAACTTTGACCCTATAGGCCTAGTGTCTGTGTTGGCATGCAACATGAAGTTCATATTCACACATTGTCAAAGATAATGCAAGTTCATTTGCGAAGTACTTTGGTATTGTCTAAGCTGCCTAAAATTTGATGATTTGTCATTGCATCAAGATTCTCTTGGAGTGACCACTACTTGACCCTAATGGATTCGAGTAGAATGGGTGAAGAATTCCCAAAACTCCATGTGCCTATTATTCATATCCTTTGTTCTTGGCCTTTGAGCAATTGCTATGTTCTATAGATTATAAGCCATAGAAGCTTCAGCAATTAAGATATAAGAAAACTTTATTCCAAGAGTAGGTACAGTGGGTTGCAGACATCCTGTTATTGTGATATGATTGTTTTGCTGTCATCTTTAGTATGCTTGCAGTTGTCATAATTGTAAAATGAAAAACATGCATTCATAAATAAAAAAAATTTGGAAATAAAGTAAAATGCCCCATTCAAGTATTATGAAAATAATTTAGAGATAGGTAAGTTTTTCCGCATCATGGAAGAAGGCTTCCTAAAGTCGTTCTATTCTCTGATTTTTTATTTTCTATCTATCAGAACAAAATTTCAGATGTCTGTGCTCAAATTTTTTTTAAAGAGAAGTGTTTCAGAAAATTATAAATCTTTATTAATACAATCCATGCATTATTTCCAAATAATCTAAGTATCTTATCAATAAGTTCCTTGCAGCTTGTGAAGAGAGGATTTGCACTTGCATCCTGGCATTGCTAGAGTAACTGAATGCCTATGGACAATTTTGGCAAATGTTGAGCTGGTCCAGATTCCATTTGAGAAATAATTCTACTAAATTTAACCAAATCTCATGACTTGATTTCTTGTTCTTTTGAAAGGCAACATGACCATACTGATATATAGCTATACCTGAAGGAATTTTCCCTCTCATTCTGACATAAGTACCTAACTTTTGAAATTATATATTATATATATGTATGTATCTTTTGCCAGTGCAACTTCATGTGATCTTGAGCAGTGGTCAGGGGTGTCAAACCACTAGTATGACCATGCCTGAGGAGTGAATGCTTTCCTAGCCTCCTATTCAAATTGAGCTTTCTTTATTTGCCTACCTTTGTAATTGCACACATTTTTAAGGGCTGCTTATAGTACATCTGCTGCTGTCAGGCTATTTCCCCAGGTGAACACAACTGCAAAGTGTTGGAATGAAGGCTTTGCTTCAACCATTAACATTTGGTGAGTGATGATGCATTGGTTGGATGAAGTTGCTAGGTTGTCCTGGTACCCTAGTGATAGCCTAAGGCTATATATGTCATATTTGAATGAATATTTATTCTTGCAGGATGGGGAAGGTCTAGCCCCCCATGGACACCAGTGGTTGCCATAGTCCGTTATAGAAAGCCAAATATTCAGCGCCCTCATCCTCCACATTGGGAGCGTGCCAAAGTATTGAAGTTGGTGATACCACAGTACCCTGATCCTTTGAAAGATCTCCCATTCAATCTTACCTGTGAAAAGAACACCATGTATAAGGATTTGAACAAGAAAACTGGGGTGTGTTGGCAGTTGTGCAAACCTTGCATGTTACTTTGTTGAAGTTGAGTGAAAATGATTGACTTTTACTGAAAACACTGTAGATTGCTGCTTATTGAAAAAAGTTTGAGTCCTATTTTGAAGCGTTTATTTGTCCAGAGGTCTTGGACTCCAAAAACCAAAACAAATTTCAAATTTAGTATATAGTAAGTTTGTTTTGAAAATTTTCCAAAAGCATGTAAATGTAAGGTTTGCCACTTTCATGAGTTTTATAATGATTAACATTTTTGTGAAGCTTTTAACCCCCCCCCCTTCATGTGCGACAATGTATGCCACTCTGAAACTTTGCTGGTTTTCAGAAAAGTCATGCTTGAGAGGTTAAGCAGTTGTGAGCACATGTTCATGAAAGCCTTGTTTGAACACTTTCCTTTGCAGTGCACTTTGATTTGCTCTGACTGATTATTGATGATTATGATTACCCTGCCACAGTTGCATCAGTACGAGAAGGTTATGGTTCGTCTGATCAAGAAGAGACTGGATTCATCCCGAATGGTGGCTGTGCTCCACCGCAACCGAACTACTCGGGAAGATGAGTTTGAAGTGAGATTCATGAATTTCCACATCTTCTTATTGAAGGGGAAAGTTCTAAATTAAAAAAAGAACTTGTTCTCAGTTGCTTCAATTTAATTTGTGATCTGTCTTCTCATTTGTCTGATGTAAGGGCTGGGCTATTTTGGCTGTGATGTCATTTGGTTCAGTTTGTCTGTTCACACCATTCAGTCCCATTTGTGATGTGAAAGATACTGAATCATACACCTCTCATCAATATTTGCAAGATAGCTGTCATATTGTGGCTCAAATAGTGGAATACTGAGAAAACTACATGCTGCCAGTCTGAGTTAAAACCTAGACCTCTTTTGTGCTAGCTTGTGAGCCCCTTGTGATAGTTCTGCATGGTTATTGGGGTATTAGCACATTTTGCAATACAGCTTAATCAGAGGAGCAGAATGCCAGTTTCAAGTGATGACATCACTTACCATGTACCTGTTTTTTACTATTCAACTTCTTTTAAAAACAAAAGCAGAAAAAAAAATTAGCTCGAATAATTGTAATCTAGTCTTCAGAACGTGAAAATTTTCTGATTGACACTGGAAAAGTGTTGTGTCAATCTTTTACAGGGGGTAAAAGGTTTTATTTTAGCATACAATATTTGAATGATTTGGTTGGAAAAAAAATTTTTCCCATTCTACTTTCAGGCAAATTTATTGATCCACAAGGAAGGAATGACCCTGAGGAGTTATACTGACAATCTTGTGATTGAGGCAGTGAAAGAAACTCAGTTTGAGCCCATTACTTCCCTGTTTGTGTCACAACAGAGTCTCATTTTCTCTGAGGAACCCAAGGTGGCCTTCCTTTTGAAAGCTGTCAGGAAGATGCCCACATTCACCCTTTTGGGTATGTTACGTTGAAATGTGTTTGACTTGGATTTTTAGAATGATGTCATAGGAAATGTAACTGCATCTGGTAGTATCTGGTGCATCTTGCCTTAGAAATTACCTTTATTTTGCACAGTACCTACATAGCCTCTAGACTTTTTGCACAATTTCAATGTGTAAACTCAAGAATACTTTGAACATGGTATCATAGGTATTCTCCTAGAAATCAAAGAATGTACAGTTATTTGTGCACCTTGCAAAATATTCCATTTTTCCACTATGGAAGGTTCTATCAACACAAAAACCATTGTTCTACTCCAAAAATTACTTATTTTATTGCAATTTAAGAATAGGGAGTGACTTTCCAGACACCCTGTAGATTCAACTTGAGAGCTTTGCTTCTTGCATGGTGTTTCATGCCCAAAGAGATTTCATAATGAGTCTGTGATTTGTTATTATAGCTGCAATAGTGGATGGGAGCTTCTTAAGTGTGTCTCAATTGAACTGGTATTCACGATTGCCAAGTCTGGATGTGATGCGGGCCCAGTTGTGTTCATCTCTGTCATCCCTTGGAAGTCAACTGACCAATGTGCTCACTCACCACCCTTCTGAACTTTCACGGTGCTTAGACGAGCGTCAGAAGGCTGTGAATGCACCTCCCAGTGACTCGACTTGATGTGCAATTTTGCAATAAAGTACCTCTTAGTCTTGCATTGATGTTTCATTGTCGTTGAGTGGGTCTTTTTATTCATCTACCTCTAAGGCCAAAATACAACTTGCATTGTTGACCATGATCTTTTGTCCCCCAGTAAGAACTCTGGAAATGGACTAGATGTGTGATGTTCAGCCATTCAGCTTTTTTCAAGAAAGGAAGGGAAGGAGCAGTCCATGGTCTCCATACAAGGGTGTATGTGAATAAAGCAGACGGTGTCGAAGGTCAATAATTTGGGAACTATTTCTCCTCGAGTTTTGAAATTGTAGCATTTTGTTAGTGAGCGCAGTACGAGTTATCGGTGAATCTCGTCTCGATTAGTGAAATTTGAGTTTAAGCACGGAAAACCTCCCAGAGGAAGCGCTTCGTAGAAATAACTTTAAATTCGTCTCTCTCCCGTGCAGAGAGTGATGCTCCGATAATGATCCCTACTACAAAAATAAGTTCTTATTCGTATCCTCCATACGCGTGTGTGTTCGTCGATTTGTCGATTCTCGTATGGTGTCAGACGATTCCGATGCCCACGAGAGCATCTACAGCTTATCGCTTCCTACTTGATCCAACGGTGAGATCCTTCGGAACTGCTTCGATCGTTTAGATGCGATCTCTGCAGCGAATCTCGATCGATCTGGTCACCTGACTCCTGCCCCCTCGACTTAAAACGGTGGAAGGAGTGCGAACGATTGGCGTGTTGATGGACCTAAACTGCTGAGCGTTGCAAGTTTCGTCGACTGGAGATGGCAATCGAAAGCGACTGATGAGGAGCCGTCTAACCCTTTTCCTGTCTATTTAAATAGGGGTTTTATCTCATAAATAGTGTAAATTGTACGCAAAAAGGTTGAAAATCTATATAATTTTCATATTTTGTATTTAAAAACTAAATTTGGTTCTGATGACATGTTTATATTGCTATTAAGGGAAAATAATGACCTCTGCTTGAACCGTCGTTGGGGTTCTTTCTTTCCCTTCCCGAGCGACCCGATTGTTGATTCGTGATTCATGAGGGACAAACATGTCAGCAGAACACGGAATTCAGATCCAAATCGCTTCATTCTTCCAAACAGTGGCGTAGGCAGGAAATCGGCAAGGGTGGGGGGGGTTTGAGGCCAGGTAGGCACCCCAACCCTACGCCTAGCTCCACTACCCGGAATTTACCTTTTCAAAGAAATCATGCTCTGG
>CAJPEV010001849.1:45595-55771 GCA_905338385.1 Darwinula stevensoni | reverse complement strand
AAACAACAGCAGGGGAAACAACTGTGGGCCTCTTGAAAGTACATCTTGCCAGCATATGCTGATATCACAGATGGAGAGAACTCACAGAAGATGCAGGTATAAGAGTTCAGGGAAGACACTTGTTGCAACCAACTCAATACCTTCAAAGTGTCCACCAATTAGACAATCACTAATGCAATGTATTTAAAGTAACCTAGTCCTAACAGGCAGATACTTAGGCCTAAAGATTAACAGCACACACCTTCCTTAAGCCTATACAGAACATAGCATCAACATCCTCACAAGGTGTCCACACCAAACAGACTGGACATAGTATAACCATCAGGGGCCCACATACAGGTGGGTGGCAGTGATGCCATAACCCCATCACACTAGCATCCTGTTAAATTCAGCCAACGTCGCTTGCGTGCGAGAGGAAAAGTTGAGGTCTTGGTTTACAGAAACTCCTGGATCATTCTCTCCATTTGCTTCCTCCAATTTATCCTTGCCGAACGGGTTTAGAGACCTGCGTTATTTCAACTGACGTAAAGAAGTTTACATTTACTTTTATTAAACCTCATGAGCCTTTTCTTGCACCACTCATCCAAAATAATTAAATCTCGCTCGGTTCTAGCCCCATCTGCTTTCCCCCTATTATAAAAACTTATTTTGGTGTCGTCGGCAAATTTACTTGACCACCTACTCCTACATCCAAATCGCTTATGTAGACGAGAAACAGAAGTGATCCCAGGACCGAGCCCTGGGAGACACTGCTTGCGACCCCGACTTTTATGACCATTGACCAGTACTCGTTGTCCACACTCCGTCAACTGATCCACTCGCCCGTCCTGCCCTGGATACCGTGCGCCTCCTTCTTGAAGAGCAATGATTCAAACCAGAGGTCTGCAGATGAAATATCTAGCTTGCGCGGTCCTGGCTAGGCCGAGCGATAATTTTTTTGTTTGTGTGTGGCAACTCTACAGGCCAAACGTTTAAGGATATGAACTTGGGGTTTCAATAGAACTCTTCCTTTTCATCCTAACCATCCTTTCTGAAATTAAATTTGCAAATCGGCAATATGAAAGGCAAATTTTCATTAGAAATCGGAGTTTAGCTATTACCTATTAGTTGCCGTTGTCTTCAAACGGGAAGAAAATACGTCAAAATATAAAAACATTGGGCATTTTCCACAGGTACTCTCGGATGAGGCTGATGCTAAATTCTCATTTTCCCCAATATGAGAATCCACATATACACTACGCAGTTTACCGAATCACCTAACCATGAAGGAGAAATCGTGCGAAGGTGAAAGTGGTCTCATTGTCATGGTCACAAAAAAAGTGTCAATTGATTAATTAATTACTTGATTTCCTCGATACTGCCTTTTTATTACTCTCCCTTGGATCGGACTAGGTTGTTTCTTCGATCTCAACAATGCCCTTGCTAATTGCTTTTTTATTACAACTAATTAACCATTATCCATGAGGGAAAGACTTCCAACCATTCAAATGGTACTTTGATAAATCAATCGCAAGCTCATGATAAATATATTGCGTTGGTTCATATTTTAGCTGCGAAAGACGAGAAAATAAACAGTAATTTTAAAATTAGTCACGTTGAACGGAGAGCAGGTCTGCCCGTTAAGCTGTTATGTGTGGTGATAGGGTGGAAAGTATACGTCCTGGGTTCGGTGGTGTAATGGGAACGCACCGAACTAAAAATACATGGGTTCAAGTCTCGGCCATCCCATTACATTTTTTTCGTCCAGTCCCGGCAGCCTACATTCGGTCCCCAAATATGCCCCAAAGAAAAACTCAACCCTTAAACTTTTTCACGCAGTGATTTTGCATTCTGCTTTAAACCCCAACTAACCTGAGAGGAAACAGGAAGAAGGTACATCAAGCGAGCCGCAACCATTCTGTCTGGCCGAACTAGCAAAAAGTCAGCCTAATTTGGGGGGATGATAGAGCAGTGGGATTAGAAAATAATCGTGGCCATAGGCCGCGACCCTTTCCTAAGCCAACAGACCCACCGTTTCCCAAAATTGGTTGACTTTCTCACTTTTTGGCCTTTGACGGAACTGGAGGATATAAAAATGAGGTCTACTAACCGTGCCAGCGCGATGAAGGGCCACACCAGGACAACGAAGACTAGACCAGGAGGGTGTAAAACAAAACCTGACTCGAGTACAATGTCTATGCCAGGGAAGGACATAGCATAGCTGGCAGACGCAATGGCCTGGACGAGGGAACATCCCTGCTCCAGAATGTCCACCATAGAACGTTTCCATTATATTATCACATTAATATTATACACTCATACCTCAACTCTTTCGGCTAAAACATTTATATCATATGAAAATACTGTATGTATCTTACAGCATTCTGCGGGTAGTCCACTCATTCACAGGTCACTACGTTCTGCCAGCCACTGTAAGCAGACGGAGAAAAAGGCAAACTGACAAACTGAAAAACTGACAGCGTATTCGCCTGCACCAAACAAGAAAATTTATTGCCCACCGAGCTGCCTGCCCCATCCGCGTGTCAGATCGGTCCAATAGATGGTATCCGCATCCCATGCCGTGCTGAAAATTATCCCTATCATCCAATGCCTGGGTGTTCCAACTTCAACTACGTGCCCCACTTGCTACAAGGCTTTGACTGAGAATTCGCAAGCATTCAGTTGAGGGTTCCCTGATGACGTGAGGCAACCCTTATTATTCATCAAAGTATCGCATTTGAAAATTCGAATGTTATGCCTCCAAGATTTTAATTTCTCTTACTCTTAATTAATAATTAGACCTTATAGATGTCAGTTGAAACGTTAACGCGGGATCCCGCAGGAGTGGTCTAGTTGCCAATAGTACATTGCGCGTGATGAACAAGAGGCTGCAAGAGTTCGAAAAACGCTCTTAAATTCATATTAGTCATTTACCGTAGATGGACGGAGAAGGGGATGAGGCGATATGAGGGCTTGCCGCAATCCCAAGCGCTTTTAAACCCTTCATCCTCGCCCCACCCTCTCCCGATCTCAAGGACATGAACCTGTCTTTCCCCCTTTCCTTGCGAGATATACATCTCCCTTCCAACCGCCTTAAAACGTGCTCCATAAAAATTTCCATCACGGGTTCCACTCAAAACAGATCCCAGAATGTGCCTACCTTCCCAAAGCCGTTTCTCTATTCACTAGTTAAAGAACATAATTAGTGCAGGAGGTACGGTCGAGACCAAGTGCAGAGCTCTTCATCTCTCTAACAATTCACTCGGATGGACCATCCCGCCAAACAGTTGAGCACCCCTGGTCCGAACGGTCGAGAACAAATCCGGAATTCCATCCTCGTAGGGTAAGGAAAAAAAGGATTCTCACCTGGACAGCAGTGAGGATGGTGGCGCACGAATAGACCACAACGGCCAAAATCCTGCATCTCGCCACTTTCGAACAAATTTCCGTGGAATTCATTTCGCGAGGTGAACGGGAAGGAGGCAACTTACCCATGCGGAACGGACCAGTCCAGCGAGGATTCTGGCTTCTTTCCATACATTGTTCGCATTCGATGATGGACAGTTAGCGAACTCATCCATCAGAAGATGAGAGACCTGGCTCCTTTCATGTCGAACAAGAGGCTGTGCGTGCTCGATATTTAATAAAATATTACATATGAAAATTTCGGAACGATTTCTAATTCAATCGACTTGGAGGCGCCTCCTTTTTGTTTGCGAAGCACTTTTGGAACGACGTGATGGTGTCGATTTACCAACGTTCATTCCATGTCGTCTATTATTCAGTAGACCTCTGCTCATTTTCCTTTAAACAACCTGCGATCCCATGTTCTAAAATGTCAAGATTTTTCGATGCGGTTCTCATTTCCGCTTACAGTTCCCTCGGCAATATGCGAAACCAGGCAAAAATCGTGTTCAAGAATGGAGAATACGTTTGCAGAATGTAGAAAAATGGCTTAAAAAGGCGCCCACATAAATATGACGTGGAAATATCGATCAACACCATGCGACCTCATATCCCAAACCTCATCAGATTTTCCGAACCACCCCATGGGGTTGCATGTTTTGGCTTTTGTGCCTCTTCTGTCTTCTCGGAATGGACTTGCAGCAAAGCCTTCGGAGCAATACAATTTTTAGTTGGAAAGTCTTCGGAGAATTATTTTTTGGAAAATCCGCTTCAAGACAATCCAATTAATTTCCATGGAGCGGAAGGTCCCTAGAAATTGATAAGAACTCCGAGCTAAGTATGAAAATGAAGAATAATGTGGACCTGGACTGAAGACCTCCGAGATGCAACCAAGTTGCACAATTATACAGAAAGAAGCATACTACGCTCCAAGTAGTACGCTTCTTTCAAACTTTTATTCAAACCATATAGCGTGCGCGATTCTGGGCCGCTAGCTAGGCCGAGCGACAATTCATTCTTTTTTGTTTGTGTGTGTGACAGCTCCACAGGCCACAAGGTTAGAGATATGAACTTGGGGTTTTGACAGGACTCTTCCTTACCCTCCGAGACTGTGCCTTTTCGAAATTAAATTTGCAAATCGGTCATATGAAAGAGAGGGGAGGCAATTTTAATTGAAAATCGGAGATTAGCTATCGTCTCGCCATCTTTCGGATGAACTTGGAATCAAGAGTTGCCGTCGTCCTCGAAAGGGAACGCTGCCATCGCTCAATGCAGTGTCTCCCGCCTGCTGCCGTAAATCCAGAGATTTCATGGGTCCACCAGGAAATACTGAGCGATTCCCCAGCTCGTCACCACATGCGTTCACATGTGCTTTCGCCTTGAAACCCATCACCCTAATTTCCTCGATCGATAAGAGTATTCCCATAGAGAGTGTATATATGGAGAGGCCTCTCCTATGGCGTGAATCGTTGCACCCATCCAGGCGCATCTGCCGTCTTCTGACGTCGAACTGGCAAGGTTTTTTCATAGCAGACGCTTTGAGAGGGAGCGGACAAGAGAGGCAACGTGCCCCAATCTATACGCCTTGGGACCTCCACGTCCGGACCCAACCCATCACTTTATTCATTCCCAGGTGCGGCACCGTCCCAAGATGGCGGAGGCACTTGTGACTCTCGAGGCAGCGAAGGAATCTCCTGAGACGTCTGTATGCACTCCATGGGTATTCCTGACGGGATGTCTGACTCCTGAATATAACAGCTCATGAAAAGATAAAAACTTCTATTATGAATTTGAATTTCCACATTCTTATCCACCAGACTCTCCCAGACAATGAAGGATAGTACCATCAATCTTACCGATCGGCAACATTTAAGCTCTTAATCCGAGCCACGTGAGCAGGGCGCTACTTAGAATGAAAGCAATGAAATTGATGAAAATAACCTATCCATATCGTTAATTGTATATAGGATGAATCCTAAACTAGGCAGGTAAACCTGCTGCAAACCGGAGGAAACGAAATGCTTTGTTGTGGAAGGGAGTCACCATGATGTTCAGCGACTATCACCCCAGTAGCACCCGAACATGTTCAATGAACGTTTCATTCAAGTTATTGCCCGCGGTCCATTACAGTCCTTGTAAGCAGTCAATGGGACGTTCATAAGTTAAAAATTCAAAGCATTGAAAAACAGTTCAATTTGATATTTCCATGGAAAGGGTTCAATAAAACTTTATTTTTTAGGATTCATCAAATATGCAATAAAAGTGGTGGTGGTGGTGATGATTATCCCCCCCCCCCGCGCGGGCCTACGATGCAAAGCCATTCTGGGTCATAGGCCAGGTCATCCACGGCCTAAAGAGCCAGGCCTACAAGGCAACGCCTTTACAGACCATCTCATATTTTCATTCGAAGATCCTGAGGGATGTGGTGGTGGTGGTGGTTGTCAGCCCAGCGCTCGAGGCCTACATGACTGTCACTTATCAAAGCGCCAGGTCCTTGAGGCTATGATATTCTAGACCATAGGCTCGGTCATCCAACGCACTTTGCGCCAGGTCTATCGGGCTATATCAATCAGTCTGAACCATAGGCTTCATTCTTAGTAACACCCTTTGATTGAGACTGCTAAATGAATGCGTGTCACGTTTTCACTGATCGACTAGAAGTTCTTCATTTGAAGACATTCCTTGCTGAGGCGTTTTTTTTTCTGTATTTATTTGTTTTCTGTCAAGTCAGACGTGGCGGTTCGCGCCATCGCTTCCATGCAATAGTTTTCTGTTTGCGTTTCATGTTATGCCGATTTATTTGAGTTCTCATGATTGATAAAGTCAAAAAAGGGTCTGCTTCATACGTCGCGCAAACGAGGTGCACCTCCCATCAAAATGGTGGCGATTTTTGCGGGGGGGGGGAGATTGAACGCGAAAAATAAATGTTGAAGGAGGTCCCACAGGACGGCGAAAAGACAACTGTTGCTGGTGAAAAACAACCTTCGACACTGTAGTTGAGGTGGGAAGTGCCTAAATCGGTGCTAGCCGTAATTGCTAGAATCAGTAATGAACAACAATCACATGCGCGTAGAGCCGCTTAGACCGCTAAACAGCAAGAGGCAGCGAATGCTGAGCTCCGGAATAAGAGAGCCGTGCAGCCTGCAGAGCAATTTGATGCAAAGACCGCAGCACTCAGGTGTCGAAAGCCGGGAATTGAACCCGGTCCTCCTGCTTGCCGGTTAGGTGTGGTACCATTACACCAAAGGACTCGGGATGTTATGCCTCTCAATGTCATTCCAGTCATTACAGTTGTTTGTGGCAGCGAGCGCTGTCAGGCTGTACATTTTGATGTAGCAGGAGCATTTTTCCGTTGCGAAACAAATGCCTCCTACCTACAACTCACACTTTACCCTAAGAGTCTGAAAGTCTTGCTCATGCTCTTGCTCAATGCTCTCACCATCTCTAATGAGATGGCGAGGCATTTTCTGGAATTAGTCGCTAGCATTGTGCCGCGCATGCACTAAATTCCCTCTGTGCCTTCGTACAAGTTCTTGAAAATTATGAGTATTGTTTAAGGATCATTGGTGTATGTACCATATGCTAACGCTAATAGCCCATGAAACTAATCGGTGATGTAAGAGTATTGAATGTACTTGGGAGACGAAATCATCAAAGTCGTCTTGAGTCTTATGAAAACGTGCCAAACCGTTCAAAATGAACCACTGTGGCAATCAGCCGGAACATCATGATGATGGCTTTTAGGAACAGAATCTCCCAGAAAATTTAATAATGATTTAATGATAAGTTCCGAGTGGGTAATGCAATGAACAGAGGATTGTCAAGGAGACATTATACTCACAATAGACGATTCAAATTGTTACCTATTAGACGGCCAGCGTAGCGGCCGCAGGCCGCTAGTATATACTTTAAATCGAAAGGCCTGAGAGTTGTCGTGGTCGTCACCCCAGCGCGTGAGGCCTACGTGACTATGTCACTTCATGCCATAGGCCAGGCCATCCACCCCTCAATGCGCCAGGTCCTTGAGGATATGCTATTCTAGGCCATAGGCTTGGCCACCCAACGCTGTTAGCGCCAGGTCCATTGAGCCATATCAGTCTAAGCCGTAAGCTTCGTACTTACCTGTATCAAAGTTTTTTTTCTTTATTTTTTCCGTTAGGTCAGGCGTGACAGTTCGGGACATCGCTTCCATACAATAGTTTTCTGTTTGCGTTTCATGTCATGGACGATTTTATTTGAGTTTTCATGATTGATGAAATCATAATAATTATGTACGTTCTTTGTTTCATACGTCGCGCAAACGGGCCGCTCCTCCAACAAATATTGAAGTGATTTTTGCGAGATGAGGTTGAACGTGTAATAAAATGTTGAAAGAGGTCCCACAGGACGGCGATGAGGCAGTCGCTGCAGATAATAAACGATTGGAGCAGGCGCGGAAACAGCGTTTGCCACTGCCGTTGCGGTGCGAAGTGCCTAAATCGATGCTTTAGGAGGTTCTAGCCATAATGGCTAGAATGACTGATGAACAGTACCCAGTTGCCCGTAGGAAGAGTAAGGTTGAACAGCAAGAGGCAGCAAATACTGAGCTCAGGATTTGGAAAGCCATGCAGCCTGCCGGGCAACTTGATGCAAGGAACGCAGCACTCAGGTGTCGAAAGTCGGGGGGGAGCCGGGAATTGAACCCGGACCTCTTGCTTGCCAGTCAGGTGTGCTACCACTACACTACGGAACTCGGGATATTTTGTCAGGTTTCTCCATGTCACCTCAAATTACTGCAGTCGTTTGCACATTTTGCTGTAGGGTGTGTTGTTCACTGGTGCTAATGTGGATGAGAGGCATTTTCAGAAATTATTCGTTAGTATTCTGCTGCACATGCGCTAAATTCCCTTTGTGCTGAAGTCGAACAAATTCTTCGATACGGCCCGTACTGTTTCAGAATCAGTGGTACTTGTAACATATGCTAATAACCCATGAGCTAATCAGTGATGCAAGAGTATTGAATGTGCTGGGAAGAAGTTGTGGTGGTGGCTGTCACCGCAACGCACGAGGCCTACGAGACTAGATCATTTCAGCCCATGGGCTACTCCATCCACTGCTCAATGCGCCAGGTCCTTGAGGCTATGCTATTCTAGGCCATGGGCTTGGCCATCCAACACTTTTATAGCGCCAGCTATATCAGTATGAGCCATAGTCTTATTACCACCCTTTGACAGCTGTGTCAAGGTATTAACTGAATGCGTGTCACGTTTTCACTGATCGACTGCAAGGATTTCTTTTGAATACATTCCTTGCGGAGGTGTTTTTTTATGTTTTTTTTTTCCGTCAGGTCAGACGTCGTGGTTCGCGCCATCGCTTCCCCGCAATAGTTTTTTTTTGCGTTTCATGTGCTGGACGATTTATTTGAATTCTCATGATTGATGAAGCCAAAATGATAACGAAAGTTCTTTGTTTCATACGTCGCGCAAATGGGCCGCTCCTCCCATCAAAATGGTGGCGATTTTTGCGAGAAGAGGTTGAACAGGTAAAAAAATGTTGAAAGAGGTCCCACTGAACGGCGATGAGGCAGTTGCTGCAGATGAAAAACGATTGGTGCTGGCGCGGAAACAACGTTTGCCCCTGCAGTTGCTGTGCGAAGTGACTAAATCGATGCTTTAGGCAAAAAAAAGACATAAATAAAAAAGGCGGTCCAGTCTACACCGCCAAGCGCGGTAGCGAAGGTACGTTATCAAAAAGACAAAGGCAAAGTACAATACCAGCTAAATAAACTCAAGAGTACTAACTACTAGTCAAAATAAGTCTAAAAAGGCTCTGCTTCATATGTCGCGCAAACGAGGTGCACCTCCCATAAAAATGGTGGCAATTTTTTGCAAGGTGAGGTTGAACGTGAAAAAAAACGTTGAAAGAGGTCCCACTGGACGACGATGAGGCAGTACGACGTCTATTGTTCGCTAACCACGACCGCGCCTTTGTTGCAAACGGGGACGTCAACGACACGCTTCACTGATTTAGCTACGAAATCCTCCACAATCGCTACTACCGTTCCTACTGACTACTTGTCAACCCACTTGCACGTAGGGAGCGTAAGGCTGGATTCTGGATCATAGGCCACGCCATCCACGGCCTAAAGCGCCAGGCCTACAAGGTCTACAAGGCCTTTCTCGGTCATCGAATACTTTATTTCGAAGAGCCAGAGAGTTGTGGTAGTGGTGGTCACCCCAGCGCGCGAGGCCTACAAGACTATGTCACTTCAGGCTAAAGGCTGGGCCATCCACCTCACAAAGCGCCAGCTCCTTCAGACAGTTATTCTGAGGCCATAAGCTTCGCCATCCAACGCTTTTAGCGCCAGGTCCATCGAGCTATATCAGTCTGAGCCATAGGCTTCATACTTACCTGTGTCAAGCAAAGGGTGCTACGAACTGAATGCGTGTCACGTTTTCACTGATCGACTGCAAGTTCTTCGTTTGAATACATTTTTTGCTGAAGTATACTTTCCGTATTTTTTTCCCGTTCGGTTAAACGTGGCGGTTCGCGCCATCGCTTACATGCAATAGTTTTCTATTTGCGTTTCATGGCCAATTTATTTGAGCTCTCATGATTGATGAAGTGAAAATAACAGTCTAAAAAGGCTCTATTCATTTGTCGCGCAAACGAGGTACACCTCCAATCAATATGGTGGCGATTTTTGCGAGGTGAGGTTGAACACAAAGAAGAAATGTTGGAGGAGTTCCCACAGGTTGGCGATGAGGCAGTCGTTGCTGGTAAAAAACGATTGGTGCTGGCGCGGAAAAAACG
>CAJPEV010001849.1:0-45238 GCA_905338385.1 Darwinula stevensoni | reverse complement strand
CTGCAGATAATAAACGATTGGTGCTGGCGCGGAAACAACGTTTGCTACTCCAGTTGCGGTGCGCAGTGCCTAAATCGGTGCTTTAGGAGGTGCTAGCCATAATGGCTAGAATGACTGATGAACAGTACCCTGTTGCACGTAGGAGCGTAAGGCTGAACAGCAAGAGGCAGCGAAAGCTGAGCTCAGATACAGAAGAGACATGCAGCCTGCTGGACAACTTCATGCAAGGAACGCAGCACTCAGGTGTCGATAGCCGGGGAGCGGCCGGAAATTGAACCCGGATCTCTTGCTTGCCAGTCAGGTGTGCTACCATTACACCACGGAACTCGGGATGTTATGCCTCTCCATGCCATCTCAAATCACTACAGTCGTTTGCGCAGCGATCACTGTCAGGCTGTACATTTTGCTGTAGGGAGGGGACATTTGTTTAACATTACTGCCACAACGGAAAAGTGCTTCTGTTACAACTCACACTGTTGTTCACTGGTGCTAATGTGGAGGGGAGGCATTTTCAGGAATTATTCGTTATTTTTATGCTGTACATGCGCTATATTCCCTTTGTGTTAGAGTCGAACAAGTTCTTGGAAATGGCCGGTACTGATTCTGAATCAGTGGGACCTGTACCATACGCGAATGCTAATAACCCATCAGCTAATCAGTGATGCAAGAGTAATGAATGTGCTGGGAAGAAATTGTGGTGGTGGGCAAGAGTGATGCAAGAGTAATGTGATTAAAAACTGTGATAACCACTTAGTACATAGAACAAATTTGATTAAGATAATCTCATCAATTGCCTTTGTAATAAATTTTTTTAATTGTAAAGAGACTTTATGGACACCCTGTATAATTTTAAACCATAGTCTAGACTATGCCATCCTTGGTCATGGGCTAGACCAGCCACTGCCCAAAGCGCCAGGTCCAAGGGGCTATGCTGTACTAGGCCAAAGGCGTCATCCACCGGCTATCCGCCATCCACCGCACTTAGCGCTAGGTCCATCGGGCTGTCAGCCTGAGCCATTGGCTTCGTACTTAGGAACACCCTTAGCTTAAGACAGCTAACTGAATGCGTGTCACGTTATCACTGATTGACTGGAAGTTCTTCATTTGAATAATTTCCTTGCTTATGTGTTTCTTTTTTTTCTGTATTTATTTTGTCCGCCAGGTCAGATGTGGCGGTTCGCGCCATCGCTTCCATGCAGTAGTTTTTCTGTTTGCGTTTCATGTTATGGTCGATTTATTTGAGTTCTCATGATTGATGAAGTCAAAATAAGTCTAAAAAGGCTCTGCGTCATATGTCGCGCAAACGAGGTGCATCTCCCATAAAAATGGTGGCAATTTATTGCAAGGTGAGATTGAACGTGAAAAAAAAAGAAAACGTTGAAAGAGGTCCCACAGGACGGCGATGAGGCAGTGGCTGCAGATAACAAGCGATTGGTGCTGGCGCGGAAACAACGTTTGCCCCTGCAGTTGCTGTGCGAAGTGACTAAATCGATGCTTTAGGAGGTGTTAGCGATGATGGCAAGGATGACTGATGAACAGTACCCACTTGCACGTAGGCTGGATTCTGGATCATAGGCCACACCATCCACGGCCTAAAGCGCCAGGCCTACAAGGTTACGCCTTTCTCGGTCATCGAATACTTTATTTCGAAGAGCCAGAGAGTTGTGGAAGTGGTGGTTGTCACCCCAGCGCGCGAGGCCTACAAGACTGTCACTTCAGGCTAAAGGCTGGGCCATCCGCCTCACAAAGCGCCAGGTCCTTCAGACAGTTATTCTGAGGCCATAAGCTTCGCCATCCAACGCTTTTAGCGCCAGGTCCATCGAGCTATATCAGTCTGAGCCATAGGCTTCATACTTACCTGTGTCAAGCAAAGGGTGCTACGAACTGAATGCGTGTCACGTTTTCACTGATCGACTGCAAGTTCTTCGTTTGAATACATTTTTTGCTGAAGTATACTTTCCGTATTTTTTTCCCGTTCGGTTAAACGTGGCGGTTCGCGCCATCGCTTACATGCAATAGTTTTCTATTTGCGTTTCATGGCCAATTTATTTGAGCTCTCATGATTGATGAAGTGAAAATAACAGTCTAAAAAGGCTCTATTCATTTGTCGCGCAAACGAGGTACACCTCCAATCAATATGGTGGCGATTTTTGCGAGGTGAGGTTGAACACAAAGAAGAAATGTTGGAGGAGTTCCCACAGGTTGGCGATGAGGCAGTCGTTGCTGGTAAAAAACGATTGGTGCTGGCGCGGAAAAAACGTTTGCCATGGCAATTGCGGTGCGAAGTGCCTAAATCGGTGCTACCCCTGATGGCTAGAATCGGTGATAAACAGCAAGCACATGTACGAGAGTTTCGGGCCGCTCAGACCGCTGAACCGCAAGAGGCAGTGAATGCTGAGCTTCGGAATAGTAGAGCCGTTGCAGCCTGCTAAGGAACTTGATGCAAGGTTGGCATTTTTAGGATTTAGTCTTTAGCATTGTGCCGCACGTGCACTTACTTCCCTCTGTGCCGTCGAACTATTTCTTGGAAACGGTCCGTATTGTTTCAGAATCATTGGTGTCTGTACCATACGCTAACGCTAATAGCCGATGAGCTAATCGGTGATGCAAGAGTGTTGAATGTGTCCGGAAGACGAAATCAGCAATGTTGTCTTGAGTCCCATGAAAACGTGCTAAACCGAGACGTTCAAAATGGCGATTGTGACATTCAGCTCGAATATCATGATGATGGTGTTTAGGAGCAGAATATCCCTGTGTACTTTAAGCTATATGTATTGCGACGGATAAGGATGGCATCGAGAGGCTCGACTTAATGTCGGGGTTCGATGGTGTAGTGGTAGCACACCTGACCAGCAATCAGGAGACCCGGGTTCAATTCCCTGCGGTTCCTTGGCTTCTTTCGTCTTCTCATGCCTTCCATCGTCCCGAACATCCCCTTCGTAACAGTATATAAATGTAATGAAGCGGTTCAGTTTCGAATAGGTAAAGCAATGAACATAGGATTGTCAAGAAGGCGTTATGGTCATAATAGACGGCCAGCGTGGCGGCCGCAGGCCGCTAGTCACATACTTTAAATGGAAGAGCCCGAGAGTTGTGGTGGTTGTCACCCCGACGCGCGAGGCCTACGAGACTATATCACCTCATGACAAAGGCTAGGTCATCCACCCCTCAAAGCGCTAGGTCCATTAGGCTAAGCCATCCTTTGCCATGGGCTAGACCATCAACCGCTCAAAGCGCTAAATCCATGGGGCTATGCTATACTAAGCCAAAGGCTTGGCCATTCAACGCACTTAGCGCCAGGTCCATCGGGCTATATCAATCTGAGCCATGGGCTTTGGCTCATCCTATTATTTACATAGGCTGCATACTTAGTAACACCCTTTGCTTGACACAGTTAACTGAATGCGTGTCACGTTTTCACTGATCGACAGGAAGTTCTTCATTTGAGTACATTCCTTGCTGAGGTGTTTTTTTCTGTATTTATTTTTTTCCGTCACGTCAGACGTCGCGATTCGCGCCATCGCTTCCACGCAATAGTTTTTTGTTTGCGTTTCATGTCATGGCCGATTTATTTGAGTTCCCATGATTGATGAAGTCAAAATTAGTCTGAAATGTCTATGTTTCATACGTCGTGCAAAAGAGGTGCACCTTCCATCAAAATGGTGGCGATTTTTGCGAGTTGAGGTTGGACGCGAAGAATAAATGTTGAAGCAGGTCCCACAGGACGGCGATGAGGCAGTTGGTGCTGCCACGGAAACAACGTTTGCCTCTGCAGTGGCGGTGCGAAGTGCCTAAATCGGTGCTAGCCTTAATGGTTAGAATCAGTGATGAACAGCAAGCAGACGTGCGTAGGGCCGCTCATCCCGCTGAACAGCAAGAGGGAGCGAATGCTGATGCAAGAAACGCAGCACTCAGGTGTCGAAAGCCGGGGGCTGGCCAATAATTGAACCCGGTCCTCCTGCTTGCCGGTCAGGTGTGCTGCACATTACACCACGGAATTCGGGATGTTATGCCTCTCCATGTCATCTCAATCACTACAGTCGTTTGCCGCAGCGAGCTCTGTCAGGCTGTACATTTCGATGTAGGGAGGAGGAATTTGTTTGACAACTGAAAAATGCTCCTGCTGCAAGTCACACTTTACCCCGAGGCTCAGAAAGTGTTCCTCACTGGTGCTAATGTGGCGGCGAGGCATTGTGCCGCACATGCGCCAATTTCCTTCTGTGCTAAAGTCGAACAAGTTCTTGGAAATTTTCTGGTAAAGAAACAGTGGTGTCTGTGCCATAAGCTTATGCTTATATCCCATGAGCTAATCGGTGATGCAAGAGTATCGAATGTGCTGGGACGACGAAATTAGCAAAGTAATCTTGAGCCTCATGAAAAAACTGCTAAACCGAAGCGTTCACAATGGCGATTGTGGCAATGAGCTCGAATATCATGCTGAATGTGTTTAGGAACAAAATCTCCCTCTGTACTGTAAGCTGTATGTGCATAAATCTAATGAAGCGGCTCAGTTCCGAATATGCATGCGATGAACAGATGATGTCATGAAGATGTTATGCTAATAATAGATTATTCAAATTTCCGCCTATTAGACGGCCAGCGTAGCGGCCGCAGGCCGCTAGTTCATTTTATTTTGAAGATATCACTCAAATGTGAACAATTGACATCCACTCTTCACACCTGAGCTGATTTGAAATTATTAGGTTGTATCGAAAGCCCATGCCGGCATCTGTTTCATTAGTCTAATTCAATCTCTCCAGATCTACATGTTCATTATATTTTTGAGTACCATGAGAGAGGTATGAATCATCATAAACATGACTAATTCTTTCATTTTTCAATTTTCGGCTAAAATTCTCAGACCACTTGGCGTGGACATACCCAAATCGAATTCTAACATAATCGGATCTAGCCATCAAGGAAACTATTCATATCCATCAGGAAATTTGACGCATGCGTAAGCATTCGATGAATGGAATTATAACATTGAAAGACAACCCATGGATGCTTGGCACTGTCGGTCTAAACAATGCATTTCACTGGGAGACCGTGTCTCTCCCAGGAGAAAGTATGAACCATAGAGGGATGAGAAAAGGGGACCAGGACCCCGGGACCGATGAAGCCTCTCCAGAACGCTTCCTTATTCAGTCTACATAACAATTCTGCAGAAGAGGTCTAATCAGGTGCGACAACCACCTCGGCTTCCAGGCGCACGTACCTCCTACGGCGGGCGCGACAGGAAGCGCTTCTCGTCCTTCCCATCCTGCGCAAGGAGTAACTGCACACCTTGGCAAGCTTGTCATGGTTCTCCTCCCTCTCTCCCTTCTTTCGTTATCATGTTGAACTGTGTGTTTAACGTAGGCTGTTCCGTACTCTCAACGCATTGTCTCATTCTGCTTTTACTTTTACATAAATATATTAAATTCAGATGCTCAGATTATGGTCATTAGATTTAGAGTCAGAGTTTGAGGACTCCGATTTTAAACTGGTTAAGCACAGCCTACTGCAAAAAAAAAACAGAACTGTAAAAATACTTATAACCCCTTTGCAGGAATGGTTCATAAGGCTTTAAGTTCCCCCTCTTCCTTGCCCATTACATTTTTGAACAGCACAAGTTCCAATTCAGACTGCGTTTTTTTTGTTGCAACTCCGCATTACAATATCCCCTGTGGGTAGGCATTGCCTACCCTGACGATCCGCCACTGCCATTCGGTGAGGCCTACTTTCAGTTCACTTCTTGGAACTCGAGGTGTTTATTGGTATAAGTGATTAATATAGTTTCACAGTTATTCTGAATGAACCGACTTTTCCTCTTGGACGAGAATGCATGATACTTGAGGACTGCAGGGAGCTGCCATTCCTAAAGCGAGGGATCGTAAATCCAAATACACCGTGCAGCTTCTCTGTATAGAAAGCATTGCACATCCTCTGGTTATCCAGCAGCAGATTACCCAGGACTAAATTCAGTGCACCATCACGATGGAAAGGAATTAAGCGGTGTAAATTATTCGTGGGAAGAGGTTAGAATGTAATTGTACTCGATCGAAATTATCATACGGGTCCTGAACCCGTATGATAATTTCGATCGAGTACAATTACATTCAAACCTTTGAGTTGGAACCTTTGAGTTTTGAGGAAAATGTTAATGTCATCATGGTTTTCTGAAGTCCGAATTTCGTTGTCGACGTTGCTCCGATAAGAGAAATTCTCTCACTTTCAGACGGAATGAATGACACATCATCTGCCTCTGCCCCGCCTTTCCGAGGAGCATCACACGGGACAGACGCGAGAGAACGAGGGAGGAATCTCTAGCCTCCTTTGAATTTTAGCAAGAGACGTGCCTCCCACTCGCCATCCGCCCCTCCCGATATCGTGCCCTTGACACGGATGAAACGAGTCACAAGCAACTTGAGGCTGCGTTCAAGTGGAGGTTCCCTTGGTCTCGTCTCACTCCAGTTATGCGCTCCTTCTCCTAAGTTTTTCTTTCGACCCCGACCCCTTCCTTGGACGACGTTGCTTCGGTGCGGACGTGATTTCGGGAATGTGGCCTTTCTCTCATGTTTGTAGTATTTGTGGTACGGAACTAAGCCAGCCTCTGGCATCCCGTCTTCGTCCTTCCACCGCGGTCGCAATGCCCCGTATCACATCCGTTTCCGCCTTCATCCGGTTTTTCTTTCCTTTGTTTATTAGTCTCCTTTTTTTCGCCGAACTCGCAACTCTTTCCTTCTGAAGCCTCGAAAGCGATTTTTGGTATATGAATTAGTGTTCCTTTTCGTTCGATATGTGCGCTTCGTTCTCTTGAGTTCTGCTTCTTTTCTTTCGAGAACCACTTTACTTTCGTGTACATTCGATATCCTGAGTCTCTGTGCAGGCGGTAGACAAAGGCTCAAAGGGCAATCAGATGAGTGTCACTGCAGATTAGGATATATGGAGTGAATGATGTTCGCCAACGCGAGTTGGTTGACTCAAATCCCCCTTTCTTTATGGGATTGTCCTTACATTGGGAGAACAGTCCCATAAATTAACCATCCCATAAATTACCTCCATCCAATTACCCCTATAAATATTTTATGCGATTTCCGTCCCCATTATCCCTGAGAGGCTAGTTCCGCTACTGAGGGACCAAAATGAAAGAGGAATAACGGGCGACTCATATTTCACTCCGGCAGGACCTGTCCGAATCTGCTTAGAGGCCCAAGCGGGTTACGGGTCGGTCCGATCTGCCCGACGCAGTCCGCAAATCCCGTGAACATCAGCTTCAGGGAGGTCGGTTAATTTCGGGTAAGACCAGGGCCGAGATATCATTCGGGCCGATCGCATATAGTGAGGATATGTCGAGGCAGGATTCTACGGGCGGACTGTGGATTGATACAGTCTCTGGGTCAAATTATACAATGGTACATCATCTCATGATTTATCTTCAGTGATGATTCATGATCCACCTGCTGTGATGATTCATGATTTATCTTCTACGATGGAGTCATCGATGGCTTTTGAAGACTCTGAGTTGTACACGTGGAGCTCAAATTAACACCCTGCCACCCTGGCCTGCTTTTGACTTGGGGTCAGATAACGCGGGACTCCACTATCATCCGGAAAGTGACAAATTAAATATCGAATAATGGAAGAAGATCTCAGACGACTGCTCATCGCCCTCATCGACTGCAGTGAAGAGATACAGGAAATTTGGATTTGCTCAAATCCGCTTCGGAAATGCCTACCCTCAAAGATAGGTCCCCTTCATCATGTATTTGTAATCCTACGGACCAACCAACGGTGGTGGTCCATAGAGAAAAACACAGAGGGAATAATCATCCAACGCTCCAAGGACCTCACGTTCGTGATGGAGTACTTCCAACGGAAGAGACGAAAGCGCTGTCAGGATAAGAAAACGTGCTACAGGAAAAAAGACGATAGGAAATCTGGTCAATTGGATGCATGAAAACCACGAACGACAGCAAGGGTATTGTGTTCTGTCCGAAAGAGTTCAACTGTCAGGGCTTTGCACAAAGGGTGTTTGATCAATTTGCTGGACCTCGGACTTCATTGGGATATAATTTGAATGGACTCCAAATCTGACGAAAGGAATCAAAATACGGGAAGATTTTGTTTTCATTTTGACGTCATGGCCTTCATGTTCTGGCCCTGTAAATCATTTTCCCCTGGGGCTACAAGTGAAGGCATACGAGAGAATTCCTAGGAAGATGTTTTTGAGAAGTAGATGCGCAACCAGGAATTGCTATGTGCTTTCTCATGCATCCATAGGCGCTTCCCTGTTCACATCCGAAAGATGAAATTCATGACACCTGGCACCGGAGTCCTAAGACACTTCAAACGAGGTAATACCTTATGTGTTCTCAAGATCATTCCCTTAAAATCCCTCCCATCATATTGCATTATATTCTCCCATCATCCTATTATTCCGATTTAGGAATGTACGCATACTAAAGCTTCTATCTGTGGCCTATAGTGGTCTGTCCCTCTTGGGGACGTGAAATACTTCAGGTTTAGTATGAAGCATCATCTGCACCATTTTTCTGCTACTTCAACTGAAGCAGAAGTGGAAGAAGGTGGAAAACCCATTACGACGGGACCACTTCAAGTGTGACATTTCCAATGGTCGACTCCACAAATGTAATCTGCCTCCTAACTTGCTACATTTCACACTTCAGCTTGCCTAACTTCAAAGTGCCTCGGGTCCGTAGCGGTGTTAATGGGACCACACGTGATTAGCGGACATTGATTATACGTAGTGATATTGCATAGTGATATTACGTAGCGACATTGTAATAATATATTGATAATACAAATGTATGATTTGTAAAACCAAAAAATTACTATTCGGAACGTGTTTAACGCAGCACTTTTGGAACAGGCCAGGTGTTAAAGATGGTGCAATAAATGCTCTCTGAATTGTGTTTTCATGTTCCTCCATATCTTCCCATGGTAGACACAAATGGAGGCCTCCCAGGCGTTCCCAGTGCAACAATTTTGGAACACTTCAGGTGCTCCTCCAATGTGCTTTTCAAATGTCCCATCAAAAATGGAACGGAAATAATGAAATCATCATGATTGGAAGAAAATGCCCATTTAAAAGAAAACTAATCAGATTCAACAGTATAAACAAGGATTGAAAAAGGATCCCATTCTTGACTGGATGTCAGATAAACCAACAACAATAAAGAGTACTCTGAATAAGTTCAGAGTACTTTGAAAAATTGAGGTCATTTGCACATAGGAACAAAAAAAATAAGATTGTCTGATCAAGCATGAACATGAAGTGTAATTTGAAGGGCCTAAAGGAATGTTGGTCTATCTGCAAGAACTTATTTATTTAACCTCCACACAGAGGAAATGTGATTCCATATTTATATGAGAAGAACTGTATTAAGAAATGTACTTTTTCCTTTCATCCACAATGTTAGCTTTTGGGAAATATGTTAAAGAGAAACTGTTCTATGAGCACTAAGCCAGCATTACTTTTTTCAGGCAATGATAGATTAACCCTATTTCCTTTCAGCCCTTCACCTGCAAAATGAATCTCAGATTAACCCTATTTCCTTTCAGCCCTTCACCTGCAAAATGAATCTCTTGGTGTCAGCAAATTACTTTTACGTGCACAAGAAATTCTTTAACTTTTAATTCAGGATACTTCCTCGGCCAGACACGGTCATATCGGTGTTGATGAGCAGAACATGATACAACAAAAAGTACATGGAAGCATACTATGGGGGTATTTTAATGAAATTAAAAAAAAATAAGCATCCAAGAGTGACAAGAAGACAACATGGTATTTCTTGACTTTCTTTGGCAGAGTCACTTTCAGCGTATCACCAACAATGAAAATTTAAGCGACTCTTCCTTCAAGGAGAACCATCCTCGGTGACTCTCCTGCAAATGTCACCTGGTGCTTGTCCAAAGTCTCCCACATTCTAAATGGCACGAGAAAGAAAGTTGTAAGAATACAAACAAAACAGCTCGTAAACCAAAAAAACATGAACTTGAATTCAATATGAGTCAAAAATTCGATGAGAATCATTCCAAACGAACTCTACGAATATTAAGAATGAAGCTAATACATATTATGGTCCTCAATCATCAAATGTTTTGCTTAAAAATACTTCACTCAATGCAGTGGATATAACAAAGCCTCTAAATTACATGATAGGCTCTATTGGATCTATAGTAAGCTAAAGATTGCCTCTTGAGCATGGAAGTTACTGGCTTCGAGACCTGGCTCATGAACTCTGGGGGAAAATGAAAAAACCCCCTTGGATGACAATATTTCAATCTCAGGAACCGTTCATTGTAAGGAGGTGGGCAATGGCTTGAACAATAGGTATTTTCTGGATTCACTCTTGGCGTCCTTGGAATTTGAATGAGAGATCAACATAATCACTTGAGTCAAAGAATTGAAGAGGGCAATTTTGCCCCCAAATATCCTTATTTGGCCAGGAAAAAGAAGAAAAAAAAACTCATTACAATTAGTTGCACTCGTCTTTCTTTTATGAAGATGAAGCATGTTACTTGATTTCTTTTTGTCCACTGTAAAAGAGACAATTTCGCGTCGATATTGGAAAATGGGAATTGGACTTGTGCCTGATGATTTATTAGTGAATGGCATGGGCAAACCAAGATAACCAGCACACCATTCAGGTCCTAAATGATTACATCTTCATGCTTTAATTCGAAGAGCCCGAAAGTTGTGGTGGTGGGTCTCACCTCAAAGAGCCTACGAGCCTATGTCATTTTAAGCCCTAGGCTAGGCCATCCACTGCTCCAAGCGCCAGGTCCATGAGGCTATGCTATTATAAGTCATTGGCTTAGCTATCCAACGCTCTTAGCGTCAGGTCCATTGGGCTATGCCAGTCTGAGCCATGGGCTGTGAATCGTCTCATTTCCATGAGCTACTACTGAGGTATTTCCATAAGCTAGGCTGTCTCTATCAAAGGGTGCTACAAACGGAATGCGTGTCACGTTTTCACTGATCGACTGCAAGTTCTCCATTTGAATGCATTCTTTACAGAAGTATTTTTTCTGCATGTATTTTTTTTCCGTTATGTTAGGCGTGGCGGTTCGAGCCATCGCTTCCATGCAATAGTTTTCTTTTTGCGTTTCATGTCATGGTCGATTTATTTGAGTTCTCATGATTGATGAAGTCAAAATAATCACGCAAGTTCTTTTTTTCATATGTCGCACAAACGGGCCGATCATACCATCGAAATGGTGGCGATTTTTGAAATGGAACTTCATGTGGTACTGTGGGTATGGCTGTTAAATACAGGGTGGTCACAAGGTCTCAATCTATATTTTCACAATTTTCGCGAAATGAAATTTGAACTTGAAGATCCGCTGACCCTTGGACTTTTTTTGGATGGGGGTACTTAAATTCAGAGGTTTACAGCACAAGGATTCTCATTGTTGAAGATCTAAGAGAATGTATATTTGATGCGATTAACAGCATAATAGCATTACATTACATGCTGAACATGTTGAATGTTTTGGAGACAAAAAGATCGATTGCAGGTATGTATTGATTTGAAAGTTGGTCATGTGGAACTTCAATAAAAAAAATTAACTTTTTTAAATTTATGTTCACCAGTTCATTATTGACAATGTGTGGTGCACATTGTGCGTTTTGTAAGAATTTTGAATTGTTCAATAAAATAGTTTGAGACCCTATGACCACCATATTCCAGCTGAGGTGTTGGGAGAATCTTTTTGATAAAAAGAAGAATAGTACCCACCCAAAGAGGAGATTGCGCGGACTTTTTCTGTAAAAAACGCATTTCTCGTCTTTTTTTCTCTCTCTGAAGCAACTCGAGTTTTGCAGCAGTTTCTTCTGATGAAAAAATATTGTTTGCTGGATTTGGATTCTGGAGATATATAGTCCAATGACTACTCATATGAGCTACAATCACAAATTTAGTTGGTTATTGTCCTGGTTCTGTTTCTCGTGTTGAGTCTGATTTCTAGGAGGAATAAAAAAGATGTTCATGTGAATGGTAAATAAGACCAAGGTTAGGCAAAGAAATTCTGGTATGTATTAGTGCAGAAACTATTTTCCGTCGAGCTCTTAAGATCTCCCAGGCACGCCGGGACGTCACGATGCGATATGTACTGAGCCGTCCTATCTTTGCTGTGCCAACCTTGATATTTTAGGACGGATAAATGCAAAAAAACTGTCAAGGCAGAATTAGCACATATCTTAGAAGCTAATCTTGATTGACCCCGAACCTGCTGGGCACCCAACAAGTCCGAGTTTCTGCGTCTATATTCGAGACGCGATGGCTGAACGACAGTCCATATGTGGTCATAGTGAGACGTTTGGAGAACATACTCAAGACTAGGTGACGAGATTGCTTGAATGTACCTTAAAACCAGACGTTGTGGTGGATGCATTTAATCAGTATGATTTCCAGTTCTCAATGAAGGGAGAGGAGAGAAATCAGCATATCTCTGCTACTACTACTGTATAGCAAAGTAGTACCAGATGCTTGCCGGAATTTCATGTCTCTCTCAACGAACAAGGCAGCACTTATTGACTTCATTTGACTTCATCTGCATTAACATTGCTGATGATGCACCAAGTAGTCTTGCTCTTTTTTTCTACACACACTGAGCGGAAAATCTACTTGGCTGGTGGTTTTAAAGATGGGAAAACTACAGTATGCGTGTCTGTTCCTGGAAAGCTACCCAGAAAGGACCAACAATACAGGTCAAAATTAACGTACCAGGGTTATCTCTTATTCAACGAGAGATGTAGGAAAACCTTTCATATTAACAAAGTACATACGAAGCCCTGATCTCAATACGGAATACAATCGCCCTGAGCTTCGACTAAAGCACGTTTTCGGCCCGGCATTAAGTTTGCAATTTTTTGGCGAAATCTTCAATCAGATTCTCCCCCTCCCCCTTAATTACTGCTCTTAAGGTCTTAATCGTTCTGGTGCGCCGATGCACCACTTTGACTTTCAAGGAAGCCCACACATTCTCCATGGGGTTGAGGTCAGGAGACTGCGACGGTCAGTCCAAATGGAACACCCCATACTGAACCCTCAAGTTAATCCCTGCTTTGAGGTGTGCTTTGGGTCATTCCCCTCCTGCAGCCCCCAATTCTTCATTGAATTGGGAAACATAGTAGCTGCTGAAAGCAAGAGGGCACTCTCATAAATGGCTTTCAGCAGATGCGCATCCAGGTTCTGGGTGAAGGTGCAGATCTTCCCAAACCCTCCAGCAGAGAAGCAGCCCCAAACATGCACCTTACCCAGGTGTTTAACAGTCCGAGCGATCACTCTTCTTCCTGGATAATGCCAGACCCTCGATATCGAACGACTCAGGACTATGGTGGTCTCAACTGCAAATATCACCTGGGATCAATCTTGGTGGTGATGTTTGTTGGACCAGCGGATTCGCCGTTTTTCATGATCTACCCTGAGGAGCGGCTTTTGAAGTGCTGGACCATATCGCATCCCTGATGAGCGCAACCGTCGTTGAATTGTACTTTGGGAAACCTCTCCCATCTAGGGCTGCTGCAATTTCAGTGGACAAGAGCTTCATCGCCCCTTCGGCGAGCTTCAAGATATGTCGGTCCACTTTCGATGGCGTCACAGGTTTTTGACTTCTTCCGTCTACATCCTCCACTGTTCCTCTCTCTCTCAATATATTTTAAGCCAACGGGACACCATTTGCTTTGAAGTCTTCTTTTGCTTCGCGATGGCGGCAGGAGAGAGCTTTGGACCCAAAGGATGAGTCGCAAGAAAGACAATTTCGTAGCATTTCGTAGCGAAAGACAATTTCAATTTTGTAGCGATCCTTCACTGAAAATTGCATTTTACTTCATGCCGGAAGAGACACCTGGGAAACTACGGTCCGAGGAGCTAGAGTTACCCCTTTAATACGGGATCAGCACCCATGGACAATTTTTCGATGCAATACTTATGAGCAGGATAGGTTTCCTATCTTTTGAGAATACCCCGGTACGTTAATTTTGACGACCTCTGTATTTTGCTCTCACGAAAAGGCACGAACAATGAGCTTTTTCCATGCAATGTTCGCAAACAAAAAACTTTCTTTCGGCAAACATTCGAGGAGACGTTACATTAAAGTCACATGATGCTGTGTTTTAAGTGCTGGCTGTGAATTACTTTCCCCAAATCCACAACACTGAAACACTTCGGGTGGAAATGGGAATACCAAGGCAACAGCTATCCCCAACGGTCGATCCCTGTTCATGACAGCTGCCCCAAGCTTAACATTGATATATTGAAGATTCTTCCTGCTCTTCATGCGTCGCTGGCTGCGACACAGTTTGTGGTCATGGCAAAAAGAAAGTGCGGATTTCTTTGGAGGCACTACAGCGACAAGAATACCTACGCTACTTGAGGTATTGGGTACTAGTGATGCGGAAGCAGCTGAAGATGTGTCAAGAATATTGGTGGCGGCTCTATGCGATCCCATCGGTACGCATACAGACACCAACGATGACCTAAATTAAATGAGAGCGCGACTGGCAGAAAACGAAAAAAAAAAAACAATTTAAAATAGCTGCCTTCATCAGAGCGCAGTTTTTCTGGATATGTGAAGCGCGCCTCTCATCAAAATTTCATATAGATGCCCGCACACACTGAGTACCCAACCTTTCCATTCCTGGAAGGACAAGGATAGTACAAAGCGGGTGAGAGAAGGAAGCCTAAATTATTTGAGGGAAAAGCTGCTGCAGAAATGTTGGACGACTTCTTGTGCTCGCGTCGCAGCAGCAAACCATATATAAGAGACTACAGCTGTATCAGCAGTGGTAATAATTGCACGGAATTATATTTGTGCAAAGGTGCTGAAGCCTGTGGCAATGGGATGACCCATGAAATAGTGGATGCCGATGATGTGAAACTATTTACAATATACATGTAAATGAATAATACCTGATCACAATATTACAAGTGAATTGGTAGCCCTATTTCTCAAAAGTGAATATGTTTGGTTCATGGGGAGAATCAAATAAAATTGTTAACTTCTACAGGTTCCCATTTTGAAGATATGCTGCCATATTAGTATTGTTGCAGTTTAAAGTGCTTTGCATATGAGGACTGAACTCTTCGACACAATATACTTGCATTTTGGAAAACATTAATTTGTGCGATTAGAGTTTTTCTTTCATTGTATGTTGTAGATAGGATTGGAGGCCATTTCCAAATTCACTTGAGTTACGTAAATTGATGCGTTCAAGCAAAGTTTATCAATCAAAACTAGGTTCCTTAATCTTAAATGCTCCTATTTAGATACCAGACACACCATTATGGGACAATGGGTTAATCACTATTTCATTGTTTGGGCGTAAGTAGCCATTTCTAAATGCAACCGCTATCTTGCCTCCACACACTCGGAATTGAGGACGACTGGCCGAAAATTCATCATTAGATTGTAAGCTTCAAGGCGATGCATGTTGCACATTTCTGTACTTTGGGTGGATTAAACTTCGAAAATATGGTTCGCCCATATTCGCCCCTACTACGAATTGGCAATGAACGTCTCTTGTGGCGTCTCTTGAATGAAGAAAACGGATGACACTCCGCACTTCAATGGGTGGCCACATTTCTAGGAGGGCCGTCTTGGCTTGTCGGGTATCCGCAAAATTGTACACAGCGATCAATCCACGAGTGCAACGAAACTCTCACAACCGCTACATGACACCACGAAACAAGTATCTCGATCTAAGCAATAACTTCGCCGCTGCAGACCTTATTACCATACTAATCGAACATGCCTCATATAAAGAATCCCTCAGATTTCCAAACTTGACAATAAAAAACTCCAGTGAGCTCGATATGCAGTATTTTAGAAACTAGAGAGTTTTTTGCCCATGGGCTCTATTCTCTGTTCACTTTTTTCCTCCATGAACAAGATAGGTGTGAAGTTGTGCGGTAGAACACACATGGTACCCCTGATTCGTCCTTGTTTCCTAAAACTTAAATGGGTTATCTTGGAGACCGCTGACCCAGAACTTCAACATCAGATTCATGAATATTTCATGACCATCAATAACCTCGATTTCTTACAGCTAAATCCCAGTTGGCGCCGCAAATACTTCTGGATCGTTTAAAATGGAATACACATGTCGTTTGTTGCATGAAATTCTTCTTTATATAGTCGGGGATCATCGATGGGGAGAAGGAGGAAGGAGATAATGAGATTATTTTCCCTAAGAGTTGTCCCTCCTTACGAGGAAAAGGCCCAACTGCCAAATCTATTTGGTTGCGAGAAGATTCTCAAACAAGAACGAAAATCTTCGAACGCATATCACTTTTTATTGTGTCCAGCTGCGAAAAACCCAACTGAAGTCGCAATAATGAGAGGGAATATGATGCGGAATGTTATGTCGAAAGGATCCACATAAATTTAGTGTTTGACGGGGTAAGGGGCTAGATAAATTCTCATCACGCGAATAATCTCCAATTGATCATATATTCGTGTTCGTTAGAACCATTATAGATCACGGAGAGGAAAAGCCGTTTCGCCCAAAGTTTTTTTCTGAGATTGTGGAGCACTCGTTTCTAGCAGAAACTAATCAAATTTTTACCAATCATAATGCCAAGAATAGGATAAGTGACGCTCTCAATGGCACCATCATCTTCCCCATGCCTTGGGCATATGTCCACATTCAATTCGGTTACCTGACACGCAGAACACATTTTTGAAGCCTACTGGGATTGGGATTTTAATTAAGAACTTCATCCATGATGACCTCACTCAGATACAATGGCATTCCAAATTTCAGAGCTCTAGCCCAAAGGGTTTAGAAGACATGATACCCCAAATAGCCCTTCATAAGAAAAGTCACCCTAATGGTCAGACGGCTACCTTAGGCCTTAAATCAGCTAGGAAAGAGTTCAACGGTAGAATATGTCTCTTGAGAAGAACAGACCAACTTCGTGAATCGATTTCCCAGGTTCAGCCTATCGTAAAATGAACACTCTTGAGAAGTTGATTTCAATACTGCATGATAGTGAATCCTAAACCATGGAATATAGTTGGACCGTCGTATTCCTTAAGATTTTGCCCTATTAGTTGAATACACCTTACGATATTGGTTTGCCTTCGTCAAGCGGCCTAATGTGATCCTACTATCTCCCATAAACTTGAATCTGTAACACAATCGAAATCCGGACTTGGGGAGCTGCTTTTACGTAACAAGGCTTTAGTTGCTGGAGTGTCTTTCTCGATAAGTGTAAATATACAGTGCATGCAAGTCTAAATGCTTAACCTGGTGAGAAAATGTCACTGTCAGCTTCATAAAGTATTTCTCTGGCAAAGTTGGGAATTCCGGAACGCTCCTGAAACGGGAGGGTAATTTCGTAACATATAACTTTCCCGTTGTTCCATTTTCCTGTAAGAACCCCAAGAAGTACCCCATCTGGTTTAATGAATAGCGCCATATGTACTGTGATATCACTGCGCTCACAGCTCTTTCATCTCAACTGGGTAGATAATGACGTGTGGACAACGGAAGCAAGGTATTCCTCCTCGCTGAAGACCATGCGTTATAGCGTGAGTCCGATTGTGCGACATGAGTAGAACATTATCTATAAATATGCATTAGGACGTATGGCGAGGTAGACTGCACCGCCATTACGTTCTTTGATGGTGTTAGGATTGAATAAGTGGTGATTCGCACGTGTACTCCTTGGGTATCAGCAGTACAGATGTTGCGGATTTTCCTGATCGGAAAATTAACTATAGGTGAATTCCATGACTTGCTGGATTATTTCATATATTCTCTTGACGGAAAGTTTCTTAATTTCACACTCATCGCTCGGTCTTGTGTCGTGCTTATGCAGGTCGCATCCGACTTGCAATACAAAGTTGTGATATTGCCATTTGCAAAGAAATGGGAAGCCCCAATGCTAATACCAAAAAACCAGCAAGAACCAAAGGACAAGGGAAATAACCAATAACAATCCTCAAGAAGGCTTGGACAAGCAATAAGTATTTACAGGAATATGCATATGCGGCAATTAACGTCATGAAGTCTGGCAAGATGGGATTGCATGGGACTCCAAAATACATGTAATGCCATGAATAACCAAACATGAAAATACTAGTAGAGGGGGGTTGGGAAATTATATTTCAACTTTGGAAATAGAGAGTAGTAGAGTCTTGAAATAAAATAATTCCACTAATAGAATTTACGATTCATGTTAGATGTCCTTACCCTTAAAAAAAAACGTTGAGGCCCCAATTGCCATTGCAGAGAAATAGCCAAGAGAAGAGACAAAAGAAATTCTTGTTATAGGGAATCTCGGAGACTTTTTTTCGCTTTATTAGGTTAAGATGTTGTTTTATACTTTATACATGAACTCCTGGTAAATCTGAAGAAGGGAAGAACAACTATCCATTATTTCAAAGTCTAAGGGCTAATAACTAATAGTTTCGGCCTTGAAGGGTGAATGCATATGGAAGAAGTAAGGGTTGTGGAATTCCCAGGAAAGAGTTGCGACTTCAGCAGAAGGGGTGCGGAATGAGCCGAATGCTCATCATGAAGTCTGATCACGACAAAATTAAACTCTCGACATTCTAATGAGAGCAATACTTCAGTGCTTCTCATCATCAGTTCCAATGAAACGAAAGAACAAATAGTGAGGATCCAAAGTCGTTGCAGAATTCCCCGATTTCCCCTATAATTCAGATTTACCACCTGCAAAAGAAAGAAAGGGAGTTTCAGGAAGATGAAACATTTCAGGCTCTGATTCTCTCATAATTGAAACAATGCGGGATAAATGAACTGAGCTCTTCACTGATCTCTGTCGGAGTATGCCTGTTGGTCACCATGATCATCATGCTTAGGAAGTTTGGTAAAATTAGGTAACTTTGTAATTTTTGGTAAATTAGGTTTCAAGGTATGTTTTGAAGCGCAAAATATCGCGAAAAAACGACAAAGTAACATAATACATCGTCAGAAGTGTCCTAGAGGGAACTTCCATTTGGCATTCTTGCCTTGCTGACATGTTATGAAATCCGTGAAAATAGTAGAGGATGACATCATTGCAGTTTTCAAATTAACCTTCCCGTTGTTCCAAAGTAAACAGTTCAAATTCATCCATTGTTATAATCTATTGTATTTTAACTCATAGCGTTACCATTATTCCCTCTTTAAAAAAAAAAAAAAACCGTATCGTATTAAGAAAAAGGCTAACTACGTAAAGCAAGAACCTGTAAAATCTAAGCTTAGTCTCAGCTTTCATTTGAGCTCAACACAATTTTTTTTCCTAGTTCAACTAGGGCCAAAGCCAGCCGTCTGACCTTCGGGGGTGACTTTTCCTCCTGTGGGCGAACATTAGGGCTTCTAAACCACCGCGTCTCAATCTTACTGATTCCACGGACCACCTTTACAACCGCAAAGTAATCCGAGGACTTAAAAGCAAACAATTTATTTAAATCTGTAAAATCATTCATACATGATGCCTGTCCCCTCTCCATAGGATCACCACAGCCCTCTGTCTGGCGGAGGGATCAAAGGGGAAGTGACCCTCTCCCTTCAAAGGAGAGAAATACAGATGACATTCAACGATCCCTTAGAGGATTAAAAGTATAATACGGTTGTATCTGATAATTTACAAACATTATCGCCGCCGGACGTCACGACGAGACCAGAACCCTAGGCACACAGGCGACAAAAACGAAGGGCAACAAGTAATGATATTCCCGGCACTACTAGGTACACTAAGTAATTTCATTTTTTAAGTTACTGATACTTGTTACGGCCCACCTGCGGCACCTCCACGGCACACTGGTTGAAAACCACTCTAAACCACTGTGGACTAAAGCTCCGAAATTTGGAATGCCTTCCCATCTCAGGGAGATGGGAAGGCATGCATGCATGCATTATCGTCAAGAAATCGCACACGCAGCCACGATTTCGTTTACTTGAGCCGGAATGCCTCATATGTGGTCATAGACCTTATGGTTTTTTTGGGGATCTTAATTTTTATGGGTTTGTGCTTAGTACAGGGTCAAATTTTTTGTACATTGTTTAGTCAAATGTTATGGTTTTGATTCAAGTTATGTTTCTCTACAAATTTTGAAAGTTTGAGTGATTCCCGGAATTTCGGGAGGGGAGGAAGGTTGTTCTCGAAGGATGAGCCGTGTGTGGATACCAACTGCATTGACAGATGGAAATGCGACCATTGCATGGAAGATGGTCGAAGGTAACAATGAAATTATAATATAAGGACATTCAGGTACTACTTGGGGCTGAGTCAGCAGCACTGCATGACATCCTGTGTAGACATCTTGGTCTGAGGAGGGTCACCAGCCGATGGGTCCCTAATGATCTCGCCCCATATCAAAAGGAGGCCTAGGTGGCACAGTGTTAATTCATGCTCCAGAAGTTCGACTCCGAGTTTTCGAGAGCCATCTAAAAAATCATGACAGGAAATTAATTCGGGATACATCAATTTGACCCAAGAGAAAAGGCATCAAATTGATTCCACTGTCTGGCTATTCCCTGGTGAGCCGAGTCAAACCATGGTTAAGCGGCCCAGAAGTGTGGGATGACAAATGGTGGCTAGTTTCTCTCCTTTAATGGGTCACATGGTGACCATACCTTTTCGGGGTCAAACAGCTGTGAACTGGAAGTGGTACCCAGGATATTGTCCCCCAAAGGTGTTCAAAACTTTGATGAATATAAGGCCCAAGTCACACGTGAAATCATATGCATCATGGCAACGCATTCAGTCACAGCCTGATGGATTCACTTCGAATTTGCTGCATGAGTCTGGCATCAGGATACTCTAAGGCCCACCCTGTAGTCGAAACCTGACCCCGAATGACATTTTCCTCTTCCGAAAAGTTAAAGAATCGCTTTGTGGATGGCACTTCAGACTCCAAAGGAAACAGTTGCTGAATTTATTTCAACGATCTCGGGTATCCCGACATCTACGTGGAAGAAATGCTTTGAGAAATGGTTTGGAAGGATGAAAGACGGCATTAATGCTCAAGAATAATACTTAGATGAAATTTAAAAGAAATAGCAGATTTCAGTTGTCAGTATCTGGAAACTTTCAGTTTCAACCTCCTGATTAGTCTTTCAAATTTTCTTCTTTCATGAGAAGATTTCAGTTCACTTCTGCTATCAAGCAAAATACCACATAGAACTTCCTTTCGCTATTCCTCTGTTAGTCTACTTTGGTAAGGACTGCTCTTTAAAATGAAATTTTCTCCAGTTTCATGTGAGCAGCTTTGTGGTTTCAGTTGACTTACTAAATTGGATTTCATCACTTTCCATTGCATCAAATGACATCCAAAATAAGGCATACTGAGAGACGTTTCGCGATGCATCAAAATGTGCGACTTAATCTTCCTAAAATGCCCATCAGTGACTTAACGTCGAATGGAAAAACTAGGAATATCAATTCCGAAGAAACCAGCCAAAATTGTTTTTCGTGTGAGGGATAGGGATGGTATGCCAAAACATACAACACATTTTGGCGAGACGAATGTAAATCTCCCATTTTCCGTGAAAGTGAAACCCATCATTTCCGTGAGGGCGATTAGCAAATTTTATATCGGAAAGGCACATCTCAAGAGACAAAAGTTATGTTGTCTGAACACTTTTACTGACAAGCTTGAACGGTGTAAATTAAGTGAGGAACTATTGCTTTACACAATATTGCACAAAGTATTAATAAACTGATTTATTCAGATTTGGGGCCACAATTAAGGTCACACGAACCGGGGATGCTTTCACAATGGCGTTCCCAAAAAGTTGTCTATTGTCTAGGGAAATAATGTGTCAACACGGATATATTGAGGCAATTTGATGAGAAAGAAGAAAACATCAAAGGCATTTCAGCTCAAGCAGTCACAGGACGGTTGCGCTTCAGGCTCCGATTCATTTGCAAAATGTATTGCATGCTGGCTATCAAGACTAATGGGAAAAAAAGTTGCCTCTAACTTTAACAGTTTTCAAGATATACGGCCTCGAACTTAGCCCTGAAGAAGAAAAGTCACGTTTAGCTTAAAGGGCTATCATCTGTCCTGGTCGAACTAGGAAAGCGTTTTTGCACACTAACTAAAGCTGAGACAATATAAAGTCGCTTTATGAAATGCATTTTTTACTACGTTCATAAAAAACTGAGTTGCACAATTTCCAATATGGTAAATATTGCCAAGTTTTCCAAGCAAATTTTGAGCACTAGGATGTATGGTAACACCACGAGCTTTCGACAAAGGCAATGGCAATTTTAAATGTTGTTTCCCTCAATCCCCTTCCAAACCTCTATTTGTAAGGTAAATCTGAAATTTCAGGGGTGGAAATCTCTCATACCTTGTAAAAACATCCTGATGTCATTCCTCCCCATGGCAGAAAGGGTCTCGAGGAAGAGGGGAATCCTATCTACGTTCTTGGTCAAAAGGATGTCGAAGAGCTTATCAAATCGCTCCGATAGATCACCTACTCCACGAATAATCTTCTCCTCATTATTTGTGAAGACTTCCTTGTCGCTCGAAAATCGAAGCAACTCATCCACATCCAGATTGAAGTCATCTCGGATCCTCCGACGATGCTGTCTAATTTTATCCCAGGTTTTTGGAGTCCCATTCCTCTACCAGAAGAAAGAAATAGTCCTTGTATTGCATGCTCGCGGTAAATTTTCAAACCCTCTACGCAGTCATTCTCAACTCATTAGTGCCCTTTCGTGCCTTATTTTTAAAAATAAATTTCGTATTTAATGGGGATCGAACCCAGTAGGCGTCTGAATGCGAAAGTGGTTTTTGATCACTCGATTACTAGGCTAAATCAGAGGCTTCATACGCACGCATGTAGCTTCATTACGTTTATAACGTATAGGATTAAAACCAAAGTAAGTCGAGACTCTAGCTCATACGTGCAGGCATTGAACTACAGATCTCCAGAATTAAATTTCTTAAAGAATCAAGACTTTTCATGAAAACAAGTAAATAGCAAATATTGAGAATTCACTGTCCACAAAAACGAAAAAGCGTATTCTACAGAAAAGCATCAGCATAATTAGCTCTTTGGGTGTGAACTACCCTTTTTTCAACTGCACTTTCCAGGCACCTCAGCTTGAAGCACATCAGCAGCAGACAGCATGAAGAGACACAGAGCTGGGAGACCTATGAACAGCCTGATACGTGGTACCCCGTGACCCATGCCGCCCTACTCTCTCCTATACACCTGCAAAACAGTATTGCATTGGATTTATGGGCTTCGAAAGAGAGGATCAAGACGTCAAAATCGAAAAATAACTCATATCGCTGGAAATGGACTGTTTAAGGGATGTAGTGCTGGCAAAGCATTTCTGCTGGGGACAAGAAGGGCATAGGTGGAAAAAGGAAATACAAGGGTTGCCCTCGTAGAAATAAACATTTATATGAAAACATTAATATGACATACTCATACGTCAACTCGCAATAGTGATACATGCTGAAGCATGTCTCACTATTGCCAATTCATGCAGTATTTTCATGTTATATATCTCTTGCACCATGTTACGTTAGCAAGCTTTTCGAGACAGGGAGTTACTTATACACCCTGCATATTATTATAGCGGAAATCCTCCGTGTGTTTGGACGTCGGAGGCATGCACGGGTCGACTTTTTCGAACTCGACTTGATTGGCCAATTTTTAATCGTGGTCGTACTCAACCGGAAATTCGATTAAGCAGGGGACTTTGCCGACTCCCTCGTGGGCCGGTCGGTTTGGCCCACAGTCAGCTTAGGCCACAAGACTTCAAAACTCGGGGTCTCTGGGTTCGTCCCTCTTATAAGCGGCTCTGCTGATGTTTCGTGCGATCCCATGACGTCGCATTCGTGCTGGCCTATTATGTGCTCTCATGAATCATTACGTTCCTCCAGTATCTCTATGTGGCTGGATAACGCATAACCTCTGATAACGTATTCACCTGGAGCCAATAATAAACCTGTTACCAACCGAGCTACCGCCCGATCAGCTACATGTTTCGCTTGAATGGTACGAGGCGGAACTCACTAACAATGTGCATATATCCAGTTTAGAGTTCCCTGATGACGTAAGACATCTGCCATTCATCCAAAACGTAGCACTTTGTGAATTTGAACATTATCCATTTACTTATTACATTTTCCTTTTACTGCCAATTAAAAATAAACCGAGAGTTATATTGTCTGTTGACGTTTTGTTACCCTCGAGCGGATACCGCGGAACGCGGGTGTGTTCTACAGTATTACTATTGTATTACACTTTATTCCTTCGAGGAAGCGGAATGGAAATCAAATAGTTGTTGCATTCCGTACTATAGATAAAGTTCAACAATGTGCCCTGACGGAACTGACTTGGCAAGCCTATGTCTACCTCTCGGACAGACGATCAGACCAACAACAATCTTGACCCTTTCACATCCAGGAACTTTTCTGCCTATCTGACCGAATACCCTGCTGCTTAAACTTGGGACACGAGGCCTCTTGGTCTATGCTTTTCCAGGTCATAGGCCATATGGAAGAATACGTTTTCATGCCTGCCTGTACGCTTGTGGATGCAAATTTGCTATACATTACATTCCAACAGGGAAACAGGTAAGACAATTTTCCCTAGACATCGTTATTTAGAGCGGACTAGCCATCACTTGCGGATTCTTAGATCAATGCCATTTCCATGCACACTTCCTTCAACGGAGCGGGAATGTGAATTGGTTTGGGCCGCTTTTGCAGAATCTCGTATTTTCCCATGGTGTAGCCTTGGAAAGAGTTTGTCAAATGGACTTAATTCAAGTCCTAGTGCCCAAATGTAGATATGAATGGGACCAAACAAATCCTCAAAGTGAACACAGTTTACAATGATTATTTCAGCGTCTTAATTTAAATAATGAACTTGCGTGTCCGCTTCTACATGTCTTTGGGGGATTATATGCAAAGAAGTGTGTGAAGATCACAGGAAGGAATGATTATCACTATTGGAACACTAATACCTGGTGATCCTCGTTTGAGGATCACAAGGTGTTAATGGGACTGAATCGTTTGAGGGATGAATTCATGCTAAAAATCCGTTCATGGGTCCATGAGCCTTCATTGAGTCAACGTCTTAGCCGAATGTTTAGCCAATAATGGCAAGCCAACCTGGAGACTTTGTTGGGCTAGGGTATTTTAAAATATTGCGGTGATAATGGGAAACCAAGGCCTATGTTCTCCACCAATGAAGTGCCAAAAAATGGCTGGCTAAGCCAGTCATTAATGGGCCAAGCGTATCTACCAATGCCGACGTTGCCATGGTCACAATGATAAGCTGTGATGGAGCCATCTTTAGTCCATGCTGATGGCCCCGTTCCTCCTACTTTGCATTGAGATGTCACGGTGTTCGGTCCCTAACTCCTCGAACAGGAGCAGAAATGGGCCCCATTTGTTCAAGTCTCCTGCAGATTCGAAAAAGACATGATCCGCGAGCATCGAATTTTAGGTGGGAAGGTTCTGGCCATGGAGCCCATGATTTGAACTGAACTTTAAAATCCTCTTTTTGTTCAGACCTAGGCCTTCTTGATCTTGCTCCTTGCAGTTTTCCCAAGATTAATTTATTTGTGGCAGTTAATTGATTGGATAGTATCTGTAGTGTAGCTTCATAATTTGCAAAATGTTTTTTTGCTTGGTGCTTCTTGATACTTTTGCGATTTTATTTGATATGAAGAATTCCTTCAATGTCACAGTGATAGATGATCTCCTGATCACATTGAATAATGAAAAAATAAAGTATTCATGCCATTGACTATAGAATATTTCTGAGGAATGTGAAAACTATCGAGGAAGGGGAAATGTACTCAAAAAGTCTGTAAATGCCTGAAGAACATGCAAAAGATAATTACCATCAATGTTTTTAAAGCGATTCATTAACTACTGAGTGTGGGGGCTCCTTAGGGTTCTTTGCAGTATCAGGAATGGAAAGAAAGAAAGGAACTGCAGGGATGCATTGCATCATTTAAATATCTTAAGGGCATCAGATTGTAGCAGATCCATTACACTCCTCATTAATAAGCAGGATGCTCCAATTTATATCCTACCAAGAAGGTGAAATCTATGACATTAGATATTGGGATCCCCTTAGTGTCTCTGATAGTTGAAAACGTTGCAACTGAAGACACCCTCACATCACACTTACAAATATATTTTGGAGTGTGGCAAAAATTACTTCTTTAAAAATGAAACTGTCAAGGAATTACATGCACCTCATCTCTAGCTGCTGTCAGATTTAATTCTTGTATAGAACAGTTCAAGAAACTCATAGTCGCAGTACCAACATCAATATTATTTTCCATTCTTTAATGCAGCCAAATTAAAGAAGATAGATTCCTTCATGCTCCAATCAAGATGAAAAAAGCTGTACTCTTGAGGGGAAGTTCACTTGGAGCAAAGATATGTGATGAGTTGTGACTAAATTTAAGGGAATGTCACATTAAAACCTGCATTTCATGGCCCCTTCTCTCATCCAATTAAATTGATGATGATGGAACTGCCAACAACAGCACTAGGCTAGGCACACAATTGGCCACTCCATTACTTATTATCTGGTAGGCCCTCATGATCAGGTCAGGCCGATTCATCTGCCTGACCTGAAATCTAACCAACCCACTATTGAAGGAGAATGGAATAAGCAATGATATAAGGCGGAAGGAAGAGTCACGTCGGCACAACTGTAATTCACGTCTTCATGAAAATCAACGGATTTTGAGATGAAGGAGGGGAGGTCTCGATTGAGAAAGGTGATAGGCATATTTTTCGAGTTTTCCCTCTCTTTGCCCAGAGCAAAAATGATCGCATTCGTGGCTGTAGGGAGGTAGAGAATGGGAAGGCAGGCCGGTCTTGGACTAAACATGGCGCTCATTTGAGCTGTCGTCACCACCTGATGCTTCGCATCTATATACCTTGCTTGGAACTTCCTAATTTCCATGATAGATGGAAGAAACGTTTGAATTTCGTGTACATTTTTATCTCATAAAAATATCATGACTCCATTCCGATTAAATCTTTCTAGTTTACTTTCCTGTATGAGACCGTACTGAACGGCAAATATCGGCCTTTCTTTACAGATTCGATTTTTCCTAAAATTTGAGAACGTTGTCATATTTAGAATGCTTTCCGGTAGGGTCAATCGCTGTGAAAGAAAGGATTCCCCATTTGAATTTCTCTTTCATGCCACTATATTGCATTTTAGCACATAAGGCAGCAATGGCTATTGATTATAGAATGGTGTATTTCAAAAGAACCACTTCCCATGTGGTTCCCATTCATATATGTATGAGAATATGGCACTGGTAAATATGACACTAGTGCCATCTTTGTTCTTTAAAAATATTGAACTACTTACATGCCCATCTTCACTACTTTTATTACTTCCAAATCAGTAAACTTCCTTTCCCAAGACTTCATGTGCTTCATGCATGAATGGAATTTAGAATAGCAGCAACGTCAGTAGCCGACAATGCCTCATACTATCATTGTTGGTTGTGTGCACACAGCCCAGGAAGGCATTCAGTACTATGCTATTCTTATCGCTGAAATTAGGCCTTATAATGTGAACATGGTAGAACTTTTTGAGCTCTCGGCCCATTAGTAATCGCGACCAGGTTTCGAATGACACCTATAGTTAACTCTTCGGATCCGTCGCTATTTCCCACCCACAGTGCATTCTCCAATGGGAATTTATTGTTTCCATGCCAGTATTATTAATCTTTATCAGACCAAATTTAAATCTCCCGCGTAACGTAAGTACTACAGTCAGATATTTTCTACGAAACTTGTAAACACTCACTAACAGCAATTATTCATTTTATATCAGAGCATTTTTCCAAAAAGTTGTGGTACCTTTAGGCCATGGAGAAATGCACCTTGTGGCAAAGCAGTTGCGACATTCCTCTGATGAGGGTTATGGTACAAATAAATATACGCACGTACGATAAATGCTAATTCCAAGAATTATTTTATTTCTCAAAAATTCCATGTAAAAGATAACAGATTTTTCGATTGAAGTATTTTTTTGGCGATTTTATATTTAGTTTCAAAGGCCTCTGGGAACCGGAGATACCGGAAAAGATGGAACGCTACAGGATTAAGGAAGTGGGAGACAATATACGGGGATGGGCACTCATATTCCACCACGAAAAGTTCGATCCGAAACTTCGCCTCCCTCCTCGCCCTGGAGTGCAAATTGATGTGGATAATTTGAGACGCGTTTTCAAGAACCGAGGATTCGCCTTCTCAGAAGGCTCTGAGACGTCCTTTTCAAGTGCTTCTAGTATTGAAAAGTAGCTTCTGAATCTCTGAAACTAGCTGAGCGAATGAAGCACGGTCGGACTTGCCTGATCAGAGGGCAATTTATTTATGAGAAATTATGCTAAATGATGACAGAAAGTGTAAAAATTATGTAATAGTGCTCATTTAGCAAGAACTGCAGACTTGCACTCCACTAGTGAGTTCAGACGGACTTGAATCAGTGCGCTTTTTGGAAGTCTGTATTATTGAACTGGTAGGACAGATTATAATTTTTAGGAAAGCAGGGTGTCATTGCAAGTAAAAAGGACAATATTTTGCAAAATTATATTCGACCCTCTTAAAAAAAAATTACGGTAATAAGGCTGCATCTAAAGTCGACCTTGGATTACAATATCACCATAGAGTAGAGAGTATAAATGGAGGCGCTACTCCGAGGGGCACGGGAGGGCTGAAATATTACAAAGACATTTGGTGGCCTGTTATCAACCACACTTCCATGTGGAGTGCCTCGTGGTAGCGGAATCGGGAATCGACTCATTCGGAGATTCGACTCAAAGGGATCCTTTAAGGTAACGCACGTTGAGTCCGCTGCTCGGCCAGGGAGGAGTTTTTCATGTTCACCCACTAGGTGGATCATCGACAGAGACATTTATATTCCGACTCCGTCAATGAATGGGGTTTCGGGCGGAGTGTCGGTGTCGCCTCTTATTATACTCTCTACTCTGTATCACTATGAATCACTCTCTGTATCACTTTGTCTTCATCAAAGTATTTATCAGTATTCTAGCTAGCATCATTACAGGGTTAGCAGAATCCCATCCTTGGGACTGGAATGGGATGACTTTCCATTCACCTTCCAGTTCTTCAGCGTGATTTAGTTTCTTCAAGTTTTTATTTAGACGGACTTTACATTCATCGAGCATTCAAGTTATAGCCCAAAGGGAGGCCGGATTCATTTCCTATCTTCATTCGAATCGTAGGAAATCGTCGACGGAAATGTACACCCCTTGAAAAAAAGAATCGAATTTAAAAGTCTGCCCATTTGAATTGCTTTCATTTAGTCTTGTACTCCTGATACCAGAACCAGGTGAAGGAATGTGACCTTTTTCCAGTAAAAAAAAATGGATAGGTCAATAAAAAATATTATATAGTTTTTTAAATTGCACATTGTAGTAGATAAAAAAAAAACTTAGGGGTTAGAAATATATAACTTAGGCGGTAGAAATATGTTACTTTTTGGAGCATGGCTCATTTTGCAAAATTAGGTTCATTCAAATATCCATCTCTGGAAAAGTTGCAAATATAGCATTTTGAACATGGTCTCACATAAAAGAGAATTTGAAGGTAATTCTGAGAAAGGCCTAGCACTCGAAATAAAAACTTCCCAACAAAGAAAAAATTCTCCATGAAAACGGCCGAAAGTGAAACTTTTCATCAGCCACTGCCTACTGAATTCAAAGTAAATTCCTGTTCCACTTGTAGCATACTTCTCTCCTCTCCCTGGAAAGGGAGAGATAAGAAACATGTACATCTCCATGCCCCTGAAAACGAACCAGATTCTACCATTGGTGTTATCAAATTATATCCAATTATGGCATGTGCTGCAAATGTCGGCACTGGGGGTATTCTCTGCATTTTGCAATCTACAAAATTCTGCTTCCACCTCTAGTGCCCTATGCACAGGTTCCAATTATGGCATGTGCTGCAGATGTCGGCACTGGGGGTAATCTCTGCATTTTGCAATCTACAAAAATTTTGCTTCCACCTCTAGTGCCCTATGCACAGGTAGATAAGTACCCTCAGATTGTAGGACTAGTGTTCTTAAAACGTGTTTGTAACAGCCCTATTTGCTGTTATAGTTCTCTCGCAGTGGCCACTTTCTCAAAGCGCACTCCGAAAATTGTGCGAAATCTTGGGGTTTTGCTAGGCTTTTGCACATTCCGTTCTTCTCTTCCACATTAGGTATTATCAGGTTGTTGCATTCATATTTGGATCTGTTGTAAACGACAGTGATACGTAAGTGTGCCGAGATTCCCGACTGGGTGGTGCCATCTATACTAGCAAGTGGGCTAAGATTGCCAACATCTGACCCAACTTCATCTTTGACCCAGGCCCTCGGAAATGAAAGGTCGGGAGCACTCGAGGCCTAACATCCATTATTGTCATCATCGCAAGATCCCTACTATGTACCAGTCCGCGGACGAGATTCCGAAACCTCTCTAATGACACAAGCGGGCGTCCCCTAAAGACCATGTTGCGATCTTCCTAGGCTTGCACTGACACTGCTAATAACATATCCTTTTGTCGACATTGCCTGTCTTCCACATTTTCCATTCTTCGGTGATAGCAAGTAGAAGCAGTGGCGCCATTCTTCAACTTTCGGAAAGTCGTTCACTCACGGAAAAATTGCCTGCAGCGGAAAGAGCTGACAATTTGGAAAGATAATTTTCATATTTGGATAGGTTTCAAATATCCCTTGCATGCGTAGATGATCACGCGAAATTGAGACATTTATCTCTAAATTTACAATTTTCCCAAATGCAACCGTCCGTTATCTAAAATATTTAAACATTTCTCAAAGCACAGAGAACTTTTCCCAGTGTCTAATATCCGATTTGTTGCTAACGTACTAGATAAACGTTACGTGAAACTCTCGTATTTTAACGTATCTCTTTTAAAACCTTGCGCACGGATTAAAGGTAGCACGAGTGCGATCCCGTTTGTTAAGTATCTAATAGTACTGTGCGGCCACGAGAACCCGCCTGCTTCTCTCCTCTCCCTGGAAAGGGAGAGATAAGAAACATGCACATCTCCATGCCCCTGAAAACGAACCAGTCTACCATTGGTGTTATCAAATCATAGCCAATTATGGCATGTGCTGCAGATGTCGGCACTGGGGGTAATCTCTGCATTTTGCAATCTACAAAAATTTTGCTTCCACCTCTAGTGCCCTATGCACAGGTAGATAAGTACCCTCAGATTGTAGGACCAGTGTTCTTAATACGTGTTTGTAACAGCCCTATTTGCTGTTATAGTTCTCTCGCAGTGGCCACTTTCTTCCCTCGGAAATGAAAGGTCGGGAGCACTCGAGGTTTGCGGTATAAGAAGGTTCATAATAAAGGTATCACCGGACCCATTATGAACGAGGAAGCTCCATTAAGAAAACCAGTATGCAAGTGGAAGTGCAGAATTTCCTTGGAATGCTGACATTCGCGACACTCACCCTAGCGTGATTGCGATCCAGGCCAATTCGTTTAAGGATGTTGCAAAGTGAAAAATAATGAGGCAAGGGAGGGAGGAGGTAAAAGAGGAGGGAAGCGGATGAGTGGAATAAGATGAATGGACAAGGCTCTTATCTTCTGATTCGAGGGCTCTAAACAGAATTTATGGGACGCAGCATGAAATTGGAAGAATGTGTCAGAATGGGCAAACTTATATGTATTGACAGATCATTTCCCTGTCATAAACGCGATAGTGTACTGCAATTCAGAACAACGACACGATAAGAGAATGGAGGTGGAAACATACTGTATGTGAACAAGGGCGGAAAATGCGTGGATATGGGCCTGGATAGGACACTCTTCGTTCTTGTCTGGCATCAGATGACGCGATAGAATCTTTGAATACTGTAAAAAATATCCATTCTGGCCAATCGTTTTCCATACCTCTCATGTAGCCAGAGCTAGATCAACTGATGTACAAAAAATCTCAGCCTTGCCGAATGTCTTCATCGCAGTTGAATGCAATGCGTTCATGCCATGGTGGAATAGGTGCCTGGAAAATATTTATTAGGATTCCTTATTGACGCGACCCAACCACGTCGTCCAAAAAGACGTTAACAAGCATATCAGATACGTACTAGTGCATGTGGCCGCAATTGTAGGCCTTCTACCAAAGGACCTACACTTTTTGTCGCGGCTCATCGAATAAGAACAGTCTTAGATTCCCGCTACCAAAATTCGATCTACAGTTCACGATGATCTCCCAGTATGCGCAAAAATAACAAAAAATCAGTTCAACATGTGTAAACAAATATGGTAGGAACAATGAAATACCAAGAATCGCGACCTATGCGTCAATGAAACGGAAATGAAAAGAATGGTCCCTAAGAATGACCTTCACAATAAAAAAAAATACTTCTTCATAGTCTCCATTTTCGGTAACAGTGCTAGCATCAGTGCTGCTTTGCTTCGGTCCATCGATAACCTGAATCTTTAGCGAATCCTCAGAGCGAACTCGCGAGAAGGCAACGTATATTTGACCATGCAGGAATACTGGTTCCGGAAGCAGTAATCCGACACGATCCAGTGACTGTCCATATTGTTTATAGTTATACCGCAGGCAAGCTAGGTAGTGAAATGACGATGACAAAGATCGAACGGTATGCTGACGTCGATGACGTGCCCAGTGAAACCCTTTGCATCAAAAGAACGCTGCCACGAAGCGCACCCGTGATCGCCTAAACATTTAACACATTTGCGTTCGTGTGTCTTACATGCGTGCCATTGCAAAGGTCGTTGCCTGTCGGGAGATTCCACAGAATCATTACAATAGCTCCATTGGTTAGGTTTGGGGCGTGCGAAAATTTCGTGAAAAATATGTAATTCATAATTGAAATTAATTAAAATTTTCAGAAAAAGTAGTAGTATTCATTCTCTATTTTTCTTTGTCACGCTTTGAGAAGTTCTCTGAGAAAAGGGTGCATGTGCAAAATATGCATTCGAGATTAACGGCAAAAACTTACTATAGCTATATATGGGATAATATGCAGTCGTTCAAAACTCAGTTTTCAGTTAAATAGTTATTTTACGTATTGAACTTGGAATTTTAACTAATTTCTTTTTCTCACATTGCAGAGATGCATGCATAAAGGGTATATGACTTTCTCTATATTTCTCTTTAAGCGTGTATACACCTTTTCTCCATATCCGCGCTGTTGAAACTTTTTCCAGCTGGGTATACACCACTTCTCTCTAATTAAAATGCATGACTTTCCAGTAAATACATCTACTAAATTAAAATCAACATTTCGTTAAAGAATGGCTATAAAAACTGGAATATTCAGGGCTTTCTCAATCACACATTTCTAAGTCATGATCCGTTACCAATTTATTCATCATCGGAATATAAAATGGAGGTTGCCAGCTGTCTATGGGACTGTTGCCCCCCACGTTACAAACCAAAACAGGTATCGATAGATCTTGATGAGTAGATCAAAGTTGTCAATGGGCATAAATCTGTCAGACAGTTCAATCATCGAGTTATAGGGTCATCAATGTTCAAAATTGCAAAAATTATTTTGCAATGTTTATTAACCCTTTAATGCATGTTGTTTTCTTTTTTGGCGGAAAAAAGCTGGCAGGTTTTACTCACATCCTAGATGCATTGGAAAACAATTTTTAAAATCAAATTTGTAAGCAGTAGGCCCGAAAGTGTAATTGTTGCTCATTTGCTGCTAACAGCTGTATATCCACCTTTCTAACCCACGCTGCATGGATGCTAAAGAGCTCAGTCGGTTTGTCAGCATTCGTGCATACCTCAACAAAAAAGAAAATGTAAAAATACGGAAAAGCCTGGACTCTGAACTAACGTAATGTTTAAGAAAATTAATAAATTTAAGTCAAAAACGTCAACCTAACATACGACGAAACCAGATGGGTTTTCGCTTGATTGCCACCAGGAGTGTATGGCACCTAGCGACCGCATAACTGCTAGGTATCAGGACCCGACTCCCTAGTAGCACATACCATTAAAACAACATTTTTATTTGTACATTTGTAAGCGTTACAAAAGAATTAGAGCGACCGAAGTTTTGAACTTTGGTGACCTATAGCTCATTGATCGCAATCTGACAGATGTATGCCCATTGACAACTTCCATCCACTCATGAGGATCTATCATCAATCGACTCCTGTGATGGGTTGTAACGCTGGGGCGGTTTTTGGCCTCCTCTTTTATCATGGATATCAACAACGTCTCGCACCCTACCAAAAACTTCGGTGACTCATTCTTCCACTTCCCCCTCCCTCGGCCTTGTGTCTTCCTCATTCTCACTTTAGGTCGAAAGAATGGAACTATTCCGCCAAAATCGTTCGGCGACGCAGGTGCTATTGGGATATCCATGGAGGCAGCCGTATTGAAATTGTCAGGCAGTTGGCTTACCGTACAGTGGAAACATAGAAAAATGTGTTTCTCCTTTGCTGAATGAGCATATTAACTACATACTAACCACCATTTCCTATGAAAAGTCACCTAAAGTAGCGCGTAGACACGGATATGGAAAAAGGGCATTCCTTTATCCAGGAAACATCTCAATTAGTGCAAATGCAGCACATGAAAAAAGGCCATGACCTTTTTTATTCACCTCGTACTGGGTGACCCACTTGTTCCATGGTCCCATAGTATTCAAATGAGACTCAAAGTTCGAATTACAAAGCGATATATAAGACACAATATCCACCATTAAAGGCCCCGCAATTTGCCTATATGCCTTTTTTTCTACGGATTATGTCCTTTGGCATTCCCTTACAAAAAAAGTTTACCGTTCCCCTCTAATTTACAGCTCATTTACCTATGTTCTACCGCTTTTACCTAAATTTTACCGCAGTTTTACCTCAGTGTTTCACCTCTACTGCAATTTACCTCTCTTTTACCCGTCACTTACCTTTTGTTACCTACGGAATATCCCTTACCCCAGACTTACCTCTTATTTCAAGAATACTGAATCCTGATCTCATTGCTCATTAAAAATGAACTGAGGAGGAAGGGTCTCGTACTCGACGTCTCCAGACGGATCACCTTTGGTAATCCAAGAATGACATGTTTCGGAGGCTATATTTGCTCAGTATGTAACGCCATGTAACATGTTTTCTAAGCATATCCTATGCTATGTCCAACATGTCGCAGTCAAAAATTAAATCTAACTCGAAGTTTATGAAGGTTGTTTCCTGATGCTTATGTCAGACCCAATTTCTGGCTCCTCCAGATGTCCTGATAGGTCTCTCTATTTCAGCAGCGGAAAGAAGAGGGTGACAAAAGTTCCTTCTCTTTTAAGTACTTCGTGAAATGTTAATCTGTTCTGGACTTGCCTTCGTTGGTCGTGTTCGATCTCCCTAAGATCAGGCTGAGGAAATCTACAGGTATGAGCAAAACTCTCACATCATATCGCACGTATCACTACAATTTATTAGTCCCGTCTTATGGGATTCACTTTTGGATCCGCTTCTAATAATTTCCGTATCTATGAAATCATGACCGACGCGCCATCAGGCAACATATATGTTTCGTGTCGTTCGCCGCCGAAGCCTTACCTGAGAAGTTATCTGGAAGGGGGCGCAAGAGACGATGTTTGTTGAGCGTTCCAGTACGAAAGGATGAACAAAATGTAATATGTATTTAATAACTGGTGTTAGGTCTAAGCTGTACCGCAACTGACATTCAATAAGTCCCTCTATGGATTAACGTTATCCAGGTCTCCTTATCAGAGATAGGTTTTTAGGGATGAATCGCTATCTCTCCCTCTTTATCGACCGTTATTGGTATTAGAAAAAGTGTCGTTTCACTTTCAGTTGGCTCGTCTAGTTGAAAGTAGCAAACGTCTATCGTATGAATACCTTCGTTAGAGGATACCATTTTCTGAGTCATACCGCCACGCAATTGCTATAACGAAGAAAGACCATGAGCGTAACTCATTCAGCAAAGTCATTTTCGTCATTTTCGCTTTTGCTTAAAAAGCATAAGAAACTTGTAAACATTTCAATAAGCACCAAAAAGCCTTCGAGTCCTCAACATCTATCCATCCACACCCGTGGTGAAAATATCCCGGATCTCCGGCATGCGATCAACCGCAGTGAGGTGACTTCAAAAAAGGATGATATTTCCATCCCGGCAGTCACACCCAGGAATCAATACTGTAGACTTACGTTCCGATTATCATTAGAAAGCAAGAAAAAGTAAATTTCTGTTAATACAAGACATATGGTTGCATGGTTATGGTTGCAAAGTCAGTCGCAACCATAAAAATCCTCCGGACAAATTGGAAACGGAACTGATAAGGTTCGTAGATGTGTAAACAAGCCCAAGATTTTCCTGCTCAGATAACTGATCATGAGAGGTGACGATCCTGTCATGGAAGCACTGCTTACCGGAAAAAAAATCACGAGCTCGAGTCTGTATCAGTCCTTCCCTTCACACCTTGCACTCGTGCCACAGCATTTTCATCATCTCTGGGTGCAGAATGATGAGCTCGGAGTGCTTCAGAGTGAATGTGTGAATTCATTAGCATTAATGAGATGAAAGAGATCTGAATAGTGTCTGGGAACAGGATCTATCAGCACTGGCCCCCTGCCAACCCCATTAGATGCTAAAACTACTCCCATGGCATACGAGAGTCACACTGAAAGATTCCGGATACGGCCTTCTGAAGCCTCTTCTCAGCTCGAGGATTTTCCTCCAAGTTTGGACTATCAATACAAACCAGTGGAAAAACTTCAGATTCCATTTTTGCAAATTTTCTGCGGAAGAGTAAGCATGACATTAACAGCAACTAGTACTACTCCTCAACTGACCGGACTACTTAGGGACGGTTATATGCGATGCCGTTGATTAACGCATAAACTGAGGCTCAAGGGAATTTTTTTTAAGCCAGGAAAAAAGTTTTTCCTAGTTAGCCGGCATCTTATAAAGACTTTAATGTTCGACGTAAAGAAGTTTACATTTACATTTATTAAACCTCATGAGCCTTTTCTTGCACCACTCACCCAAAAATACTTAAATCTCGCTCGGCTCTAGTCCTATCTGCTTTCCCCCTATTATAAAAACTTATTTTGGTGTCGTCGGTAGTTTACTTGACCACCTACTCCTACATCCAAATCGCTTATGTAGACGAGAAACAAGTGATCCCGGGACCGAGCCCTGAGACACCGCTTGCGACCCCGACTTCTATGACCATTGACCAGTACTCGTTGTCAGCTGTCAGCTGACGTCAGCTGATCCACTCGTTCGTCCTGCCCTGGATACCGTGCGCCTCCTTCTTGAAAAGCAAGGATTCAAACCAGAAGAATTCGGTTTTAAAAAACCGAGGTCTGGAGGTGAAATATATAGCTTGCGCGGTCCTGGCCTCTAGCTAGGCCGTGCGATAATTTTTTTGTTTGTGTGTGGCAACTCTACAGGCCAAATGTTTAGGGATATGAACTTGGGGTTTCAATAGAAATCTTCCTTATCATCCTTACCATCCTTTTTGAAATTAAGTTTGCGAATTGGCAATATGAAAGGCATTGAAATTTCATTGGAAATCGGAGATTAGCTATTACCTATTAGTTCCCGTGGTCTTCAAAAGGGAACAAATACGTCAAAAAAATAAAAACATTGGGCATTTTCCACAGGTACTCTCGGATGAGGCTGATGCTAAATTCTCATTTTCCCCAATATGGAAATCCATATATATAATACGCAGTTTACCGAATCACCTAGCCATGAAGGAGAAATCGTGCGAAGGTGAAAGTGGTCACAAAAGTGTCAATTAATTAATTAAAAATTACTTGATTTCCTTGATGCTACCTTTTTTATTACTCTCCCTTGGATCGGACTAGGTAGTCTCTTCGATCTCAACTTTGCTAATCGATTTTTTATTGCTACTAATTAACCATAATCCATGAGGGAAAAACTTCCCACCAGTCAAATGGTACATGTGATACATCAATCGAAAAAATGGGAAAAGATGGGAAAAGAAAGTAGCTTTAAAATTAGTCACGTTGAACGGAGAGCGAGTCTGCCAGTTAAGCTGTTATGTGTGGTGATAGGGTGGAAGTTATACGTCCTGGGTTCGATGGTGTAATGGGAAAGCACCGAACTGAAAATACATGGGTTCAAGTCTCGGCCATCCCATTAATTTTTTTTCTTCCAGTCCCGACAGCCTTCCCTACCTTCAGTCCCCAAATATGCGCAAAAGCAAATCTCAACCCTTAAACTTTTTCACGCAGTGATTTTGCATTTCTGCTATAAACCCTAACAAATCTGAGAGGAAACAGGAAGAAGGTACATCAAGCGAACCGCATCCATTCTATGTCTGGCCGAACTAGCAAAAAGTCAGCCTAATTTGGGGGGATGATGGAGCAGTTGGATTAGAAAATAATCGTAGCCAAAGGGCCGCTACCCTTTTCTAAGCCAACAGACCCACAGTTTCCAAAAACTGGTTGACTTTCTCACTCTTTGGCCCTTGACGGAACTGGAAGAAAGAAAATGAGGTCTACTAAACGTGCCAGCGCGATGAAGGGCTACACCAGGACAACGGAGACTAGACCAGGAGGGCGTAAAAAACACCTGAGTACAATGCCTATGCCAGGGATGGACATAGTATTTCTGGCAGACGCACTGGCCTGGGCGAGGGAACATCCCTGCTCCAGAATGTCCACCATAGAACGTTTCCATTTCCACATTAATATAATACACTCATACCTCAACTCTTTCGGATGAAACATTCACAAAGTATTTTCATGTGAGTATCAGTATTTTCTTCCAACATTCTGCGGGTAGTCCACTCATCCACAGGCCATTACGGTCTACCAGCCACTGTAAGCGGACGGAGAAAACGACCTACTGATAGCGTATTCGCCTGCACCAAACAAGAAACTTTATTGCCCACCGAGCTGCCTGCCCGATCCCCGTGTCAGATCGGTAGAATAGATGCTATCCTCATCCCGTGCCTTGCTGAAAATCATCCCTTTCATCAAATGTCTGGGTGTTCGAATTTCAAACTACGTGCAGCACTTGCTACAAGGCTTTAACTGAGAATTTGCAAGCATTCAGTTGAGGGTTCCCTGATGACGTGAGGCATCCCTTATTATTCACCGAAAGTATGGCATTTGAAAATTCGAACGTTATGCCACCAATATTTTATTTTCTCTTACTCTGACTTGCACGTAAGAATCAGACCTTATTGATGTCAGTTGAAACGTTACCGCGGGATCCCACGGGAGTGGTCTAGTTGCCAATATAGTACAATGCGCGTAATGAACAGGAGGTTGCAAGAGTTCGAAAAACGCTCTTAAATTCATATTACCGTCATTTACCGTAGATGGGACGGAGAGGGGGATGAGGCGACTTGGAGTACGTCTTTTCAATTTGGGAATCCAGATTCCAGCATCCTTTGGTGATCTTGTGGTTCTTTACGCTGGTTCTCGACAGCTCCTCATTCATCCATGGATTCCAGACAATACTGAAGACGCCTCTCCACGCTCCCTGGGACTCTTCGCATTATACGGAGGAATTCTCCACCTCCATGCCATGCAGACCTGTGGAAATTAAAAGCAAAATGAACCATCGTAAGTCACAGAACCCATTCGGAACAGAAAGAGGACACATTGCATGTTAAGGGACTGGATCTGATAGAAAAATTTAAAAAGGGGAGAGGTAGGACAGGGCGGGATGTTTAAATATAGATTGTTATTGAATTCATGTCAATGAAAGAAATATTCCAGGGACTGGCCTAATCACAATATTCAGGAGGCTGGGTGGAAGAATATCGCCCCGCTCCGCACAATAAGTCAGCATGGGAAGGCTTTTCTTCTCTCTCCAGTATGTATGTGACAAGCAAATGGCAACGGAGACGTCGCTCGATTTCTTCAACCAATCAGTTCATCACCTGCAAGAAGCAAAACATATCATTCCCAATGGTGCTTCCAAAGGAAACCACAAACACTTCCAACGTCACACAACATAACCATAAGAGGAACTCACCCAAAGCCGGACGAAAGAGGAAGACACTCGAGGAAATATGAGGGCTCATCGTAATCCCAAGCGCTTTTAAACCCTTCATCCTCGCCACACCCCCCACACACTCATTCCCCCACCCCCTCCCGATCTCAAGGACATGAACCTGTCTCTCCCCTTTTCCTTGCGAGATAGACATCTGCCTTCCAACCGCCTTCAAAACGTGTTCCACGTAAATTTCCATCACGGGTTGCGCTCCCCATGGATCCCAGAATGTGCCTGCCTTCCCAAAGCCGTTTCTCTATTCACTAGTTTAAGAGCATAATAAGTGCAGGAGGCACGGACGAGACCAAGTGCGGACGCTCTCTCTCCAACAATTCCCCCGGACGGCTCATGTATTGTACACTCTTAGAAAATTGCGAGCGTTTGGGGAGTAAAAAGTGAGCACACAGTGAGCTTTTCGAATTTACTCTCTTATTACTCACCAAATGATCCCTCATCGCTTGTATTGAAGTGATCACCTTGAAGTTCTTTGCCAGGCCACTAGATGGAGGTAAGGTTCTCGCTTTTCGCACAGTATACAAAAGTTTCCCTGGAAACTTTTGTAAGTAACCGGAAGTCTTTCCCTGGAATCGTCCCTCCCAGGATTGTTTAGTACCTTGCCATATGTCTCGCCTAGTCTCATTATAGGAATCAATAAACACGGACACTTCATCATTTGTTATCCACATATTCAAGACATATTCATAGAGTCCCTACCATAAACAAGCTCATATTCCTATTGAGAACCCTTTTGGAAGGCGTACGATTTTATCCGCATAGGAGACCTAGAATATACTAAGAGTGTCCTTGAACTTCATTCAATCAGACCTCAAGGAAATGAGGTAATAAGGGACTGATATCCCCGATACTCTACCGAACCTATTAGAGGTGGTCCAACCTCTGACGTGTACTGTAATCAGTACAGTCAGTGGTAGGTCATCGCCTGTACGAGAGCGAAAGCGGCACATAGTATATATACGAGTTTTCGTATTTGCATGACATCCCTATCACTTTCTGATGGGAGCGTTTTTACTCACGGAGGGGGAGAGAAATTTTACTCCTTGGTGATGGAGTAAATTCGCTCCTTTCCCAGAGTGAAAGGGGGAGTGAAACTGGAGTTAGCTGTTTTACTCTCTTTTTCGAGAAAAATCGCTCCCTTTTTTCTAAGAGTGTATGTCGACTCGTAAAGGTGTCCTCATCGTGTCGCGCTCGACTCGTTTATGGTAACACGACAAACACCACCCACATACTCACTCCTGTGCCACGTACGTGGAACTCTTAGACAAAGGAAAAATCGGGGAGGCCGGCCTCACCCTCTGCCTCGCTGACTTCCTCGTCCCTACTTGGAAATACTGGCATGTCTTGAGACTCCTTTGCCTCAAGGAGGGAGCTTCTCGGTCATCGGATTCCGTATTCCCCATGCATTTCGGCGTAGTTGTGCGTATGGATGGAAAACTGAAAATCGCAAAGGGAGGAAATCGTGGAACAGTTATTTTCTTCTCTGACGGATGCGCCTGTAATCATTCTTGAGTGATCCGTGAAATTATCGAGTATCTGGGTCTCTTCTGCTATATCAAAGTTAATGTTCACACCAGAGACGTGTTAAACACGAATCGACAGGACGGGGCAGACCTCACGTGATTCGAGAGGCATCATCGTTGTTACCGTTATGGAGATGAGGCCCAGTGTGCGTTCAGGATTCGGATGCTCTTAAAGATGCAAGAGTGGGTCGGAGATTTCAAGAAGTGCGACTCATCAGGCGACATGGCCTCGTTCTTGTGCTCCTAATGATACCACAAGAAATTCTCGTTCGTCATGATCAAGTATCGGGTTCCCAAGATGTTTCCGCGAACTTCCAGATTTCTTACGCAGGAAAAGGTGCAGAATAGGAACAATGCAACAAGAACAGGAATTGATTGTGCACTCATGCGAGCTCGATGCATGAAATGTGTGTTTAGATCAGTCGGTGAGCGTTTCATGTTGACAGTTTACATCATATCGAAATCACGCAAAATTAGAGTGGATATTGAAAGGCATACTTGAGTGGGAGAAGAGGCGCATTCACTCCAAGGAGAAAAGTTGTATTAATATCACGATTTTCTCCCCTAGCGAGTTTCAGAACTTCTTAACATCATTGCAGCAGGTACCCGCGGCGAAAATCGTGAGTATTCAAACCAAAGGACCTCGGTTGTGAAGCAACTGAGGTCCGGAGGTTAAAAAGGTTGCGCGATTCTGGCCGCTAGGTAGGCCGAGCGACAATTGCTTTTTGTCTGTCTGTGTGTGCGCGTGTATGTGCGACTGTTTTACAGGCCAAACGCTTAGATATATGAACTTAGGGTTTCGACAGAACTCTTCCGTACCATCCAAGGATGTGCCTCTTCGAAATGAAGTTTGCAAATCGGTCATCAGAAAGGGAGGGGAGGCAATTTTCATTGGAAATCATAGATTAGCTCTCGTCTCGCCATCTCTCCGATGAACTTGGAAACGAGAGTTGCCGTCGTACTCATAAGGGAACGCTGCCATCGCTCACAACAGTGCCTCCCGCCTGCTGACGTGAATCCAGGGATTTCAAGGGTCCATGATTAAATATGGGGCGATTCCTCAGTTCGTCGCCACACGGGTTCGCACCGGCTTTCGCAAAGAAACTCATCACTCTAATAGTCTCGTTTGCTTCCATGGCTCTAAATGCATATTTGCAGTATTTCACGAACAACGAGGGGAGGTCGGCGAGAGTGAGTTTTTCAAAGGTTTGGATTGTTTTTCCATATAGGTTTTCCGTTTTTCCAGGCCATCTTATACCTTAATTCGAAGATCCCGAGAGTTGCTATGTTATTCTAATCCAAAAGTTTGGGCATCAAACGCTTTTAGCGCCAGGTCCATCGGGCTATATCAATCTAAGCCATAGGCTGTGGTTCATACTCTTATTTCCATAGGCTTCATACTTAGTAGCGCCCTTTGACTGACACAAGTAACTGAATGCGTGTCATGTTTTCACTGATCGCCTGCAAGTTCTCCATTTGAATACATTATTTGCTGAAGTATTTTTTCTGTATGTATTTCGTTTCGTTAGGTCAGGCGTGGCAGTTCGCGCCATCGCTTTCATGCAATAGTTTTTTGTTTGCGTTTCATGTCATGGTGAATTCACACTGTTGTTCACTGTTGCTAATGTGGCGGCGAGGCATTTTCAGGAAATATTCTTCAGCATTGTGTCGCACATGTACTAACTTCCCTCTGTGCCGTCGAATAAGTTCTTGGAATCGGTCCATACTCTTTCAGAATCATTGGTGTATGTACCATACGCTAACGCTAATAGCCCATGAGCTAATCGGTGATGCATATGTATTGAATGTGCTATGAAGACGGAATCAGCAAAGCCGTCTTGGGTCTCATGGAAACCGAGCTAAACCGAGACGTTCATTGAGGCCATTGTGGCAATGAGCTCGAATATCATGATGATGGTGTTTAGGAACGGAATGTCACTGTGTATTGTAAGCTATTTGTGTAAAAATGTAATGAAGTGTTTCAGTTCCGAATGGGTAATGCGATGAACAGAGGATTTTCAAGAAGACGTTATGCTCACAATAGACGATTCAAATTTTCACCTACTAGACAGCCAGCGTAGCGGCCGGAAGCCGCTAGTATCTAATACTTTACTTCGAAGAGGTCAAAAGTTGCGGTGGTGGTGGCCGTTGCTGTTATCGCAGGCCTACGATGCAATCCCATTCCGGATCATAGGCCAGGCCATCCATGGCCCAAAGCGCCAGGCCTACAAGGCTACGCCTTTCCCGGCCATCCAATACTTCAATTCGAAGAGCCCGAGAGTTGCGGTGGTTTTCAACCCAGCGCGCGAGGCCTAGAGTTGTGGTGGTTTTTACCCCAGCGCGCGAGGCCTATAAGACTATGTCACTTCAGGCTAAAGGCCAGGCTATCCACCTCTCAAAGCTCCAGGTCCTTCAGGCTGTTATTCTAGTCCATAAGCTTGGCCATCAAACGCTTTTAGCGCCAGGTCCATTGAGCTATATCAGTCTGAGCCATAGGCCTCATAGGTAGCTGTGTCAATCAAAAGTGGTAATACCTGAATGCATGTCACGTTTTATTTCTTTTCCGTTAGGTCAGGCGTGACGGTTCGAGACATCGCTTCCATGCAATAGTATTCTGTTTGCGTTTCATGTCATGGCCGATTTATTTGAATTTTCACGATTGATGAAATCAAAATAATAACGTAACTTCTCTGTTTCATACGTCGCGCAAACGGGCCGCTCATCCCATCAATATGGTGGCGAATTTTGCGAGGTGAGCTTGAACGCGAAGAAGAAATGTTGGAGGAGTTTCCGCAGGACGGCGATGAGGCAGTTGTTGCTGGTAAAAAACGGTTGGTGCTGGCGCGGAAAATACGTTTGCCACGGCAGTTGCGGTACGAAGTGCCTAAACCGGTGCTAGCCGTATTGGTTAGAATCCGTGATAAACAGCAAGCACATGTACGTAGGGAGCTTAGGGCCGCTCAGACCGCTGAACAGCTAGAGGCAGTGAATGCTGAGCTTCAGAATAGGAGAGCCGTGCAGCCTGCTAACAACTTGATGCAAGGTTGGCATTTTCAGGAATTACTTTTCATCATTGTGCCGCACATGCACTAACTTCCCTCTGAGCCGTCGAACAAAATCTTGGAAACGGTCCGTACAGCTTCAGAATCATTGGTGTCTGCGCCATACGCTAACGCTAATAGCCGATAAGCTAATTGGTGATGCAAGAGTGTTGAATGTGTTGGGAAGACGATATCAGCAATGTCGTCTTGAGTCTCATGAAAACGTGCTAAACCGAGGCGTTCACAATGGCGATTATGACAATCAGTTCGAATATCATAATGATGGTATTTAGGAGCAGAATATCCCTGTGTACTGTAAGCTATATGTATATAAATGTTACGAAGCGGTTCGGTTCCGAATGGGTAATGCAATGAACAGAGGATTGTCAAGAAGACGTTATGCTCACAATAGACGATTCAAATTCCCACATACTAGACGGCTACACTAGTATAATAAAATCTACTGTTGTCCATGGTGGTGGTGGTGATGGTCGGTGATTGGTGGCATGCGCCCTCACACGACAGGCGCGTGCGCTCTCCCCATAGAGTCTCCCTCTCTCGGTTGAGTATTTTTTTTCCGGCCGTTGCAACTGTCGGATCTATTCTGGAGAATGTAATACCCCGGGGGGGGGGGGGGGGGGGGGGGGGGGGGGGGGG